>PVKV010000616.1:142609-267731 GCA_004027835.1 Alouatta palliata | reverse complement strand
ACGTATATATATATGTGTATATATATGCTTAGCATAGGAGACAACTGAATTGAATTTAAATTTTATAAGATTACTAAGAAATTTCAGATTAAGAAATTAAGTTATACCAAATTCAAGTCATTAAAAAATATAGTTAATAAAATAACACTTTAGATTTTAGTTCATTTTCACTTGTCACTAGAATTTCAACAAAATTTATTTTGATATCCTTTCGGATATCAATATAAAAATATATAGTATATGAAATATAATGTTGATATCTTTTTGAATAATGTGGCAAGTATGGGCTAGGGATTGTAGGGTTTGGGTTGGTTGAGCAACCATTTCCAAACCAGGCTGTGTGTGGTTGAAGCAGCAGAAGAGTTGTAAGTTTGGGAGCCAGATGGACCTATGTTACCATGCTAGTTATGTTTGTGAACCTTGGACAAGTTGCATCGTTGTTGCCAAATCTCAGTTTTCTCGTCATTTGGTGTGGATAGTTATGTTGGGTGGAAATAAGGAAGATGAATGTGAGCTTGTGGAAACTGCCTGAGACAGTGTCTGGTGTGCAGCAACATGTGCCAGGAAAGCTTCTGCTGTCTTCATGGCTATCTTAGGTGGCTTCAACAGAAGACCGTAGTGCCTTGTCAAAAGACTGCTGCTGTCTGTGTTGTTCACCATTATTTGTAAAATAATAGAAAATGTTTAAAAAGAGGATTCTGATTCAGATAAATCAAAGCAGGAATGAATCAAATTCTGGATAAGAGAATTAGAACTCTAAAAGGTCTTGACCAACTGGACAAATAGTACAGTATGAAGTTTAAATATATATGTACATTTTTAAAAAATGTGTTTGTTTAATGAGCTCCATTAAATGCAGAGTAGGAGAAATACAGCTTAACAACCATCCATCAGTGGAAAAGAAAGAATACATACATTTAGGTGAATTTAATTGTGGGATAAAGCTGACAGTGTGATGTGGCTCCTAAAATGTGGGTTGTACTAATAGTTGTGGACAGAAAGTGGAAGCTACCCCTACTGTGCTCTGTGCTTGTTAGACAAAATTTGGAGCTTTTTATTCTAAGTCTTAGGCACCAAGGAAAACAGTTAGAGTTAGAGAATTAGAATAGTAAAGGTTGCAAAATAATGTTGAAGAAATTATAAAGTAAAGCAATAGAGTTATCTTTAAGAATTTGAAATGTTCCCATGTGAAAGAAAAAATAGACGTCCTCTTTTGTCTTCAGGAGGTAGGACCATGTACAAAGAAAGGCAGTTCAAAAGAGGAAAAAGGATGTTCACCTCAGTTGAGAGATTAGGGAAAGAATGAGAAGGGACTGACATTTCATTTGTTGAGCTTATATTATGTGCAATGCAATCTATTATACAGTTTTTATACTCATTTACACTTTACTTTCCAATAGTTAATGTTCTCCAAATACACTGTTGTTATTCTTCTAGTAAAATCCCAGAAAGTATTTTACAGGGAGTCCCATGGAATAATAAGCCTCTACGGGCTCTTCAGATACTGACAGTTTATGATTTGCCAGGGAATGAGGCTGGGACAAAGGCTGGGATATCTCTCAAGGCTCCTTAACATAATATGATTGTAATCATCCAGAACAAGGAGGAGCAAAACATTTTCTTTTTTTCTAGCAAATTAAAACTCTACTCCATATTTAATATAAATACAAATTTAATCTGCTTAGCTCTTGAAAAAGGATAACATGTTTAATGATTTGTGTTTGACTGGAGCTCACATCAAATTCAATATTATTTTTGCAGGTTAAGTTAGCATAATTGGCTGTCTGAGGCTGGGCCTAAGCACAAAATAGCCAATGAAGAGTTGAAGAACATCATTAATTAATTCAGATTATCTTTATCTGTGGTCTAAAATAGCTAGACATCGAGGTATTCTTGGATTTATGGTCTGCTTTATCTATACGTAACATGAAAAAACAGTTAAGAACATCATAATAGACAATTGCCATTTTGCCTCCTAGGAGAGCTTAATGATTATTTCTTAAGATGATACCTTTTGTCTAACAAAATATCATGATTAGCTTCAGCTTCTAAAGAAGAGGATGAAATGAAAAAAAAAACAGTTAATTACATTGCATGAAAGGTAACACTTATTTGAGAAAACAAGATGTGAGAAGAGGGGACATCTGAGAAAAAGAGACAGGTATAAGCAACTTAAGTTCAGGCATATATGAGATTAGGTTCATAAAGGATTGATGGGCATTGAGAATTTTTTGGTGGCAGGGATGGCTGAGGCAAGTTTAGGAACATATATGTCTAATGCAGTTAATTTAAAAATTATGTCTGTTTAGTGTTGCAGTGTAATAGCTATTGGCGATACTGAACTGCCTTGTGAGAACAGAGATTTAGGAAATAAAGGGATTAGGGGCTGTGTTGATGTGTGAGTTATCACTGGGCAACAAGAAGAGGACAGTCCTGAAAGAAGAGATGTAAGTTCAGTGGGAAGAGTTAATTAAAAAATACAGATAACCATGAGAAGATACATTTCAGATGTGTGCAAAAATCTCAGAGGGGATATTAGACTTCTTATTAAAGATGAGAGTAATGGCTGAAGTTAATTTCATGTAAGTCTCAAAGGACAGATGACCTCAGCGGACATGTAGATTGACTATATAATTGCCTCAATTCTCTTCTTTCACTCTGCTTTTGTAAAAACATCTTGAAAGTCAAGCTTGTGAAAGAAACAGTTACAAACATTTTCTTGTTATTCGTAAGGCTCAGACTTTCTCTTGTTTTCAATGAAAGCCCAAATCCACTGTTTCATGTTGAAAGTTGAAAAGATAATATGCCTATCGGATGCATTTTTCTATCCAAATGAACTTGTTGGATTTGACCCTTATATACCATGAGATTGTTTGGAACTGGCTTCGTAAATTGGAAATGCTTTAATTTTTAATATAGTGCTATTACTAAAAAGCTAGAGTGATTCAAAACACACTGTTATAAAAAGCCAAAGCAAGATTCATGCTACTACCCCAAAGATTTCCCTGAGATTTCTAATTGGTAGTTAAATACAGTTTCTAAAACCGAAACCAGGTAGAAATCCTACAGAAAAGTGGCCTCACAACTTCCCATGGGCCAGGCCCTCTGATTCCTCCTTGCCTCCTGTCTGGCAAGCTCCAACTTCAGCAGCTAGACCATATATCCATAAACTAGCTTCCTGTATTTTCTTTATTGATCTAGTACAACGGCATAGAAATACATTTCCAAATTAAAGGAAAGATGGAATTGAGCCTTAGAATAGTTTCTGCTTTACTAGATTCTGAACTATTTTTTCCCTCAAGTTATTTGAATGTGAGCCGAGGTGTGAACAAGGCAGGAGTGAGAATCAATAATTAAGCCTGTTCTCTTTATACCCACTATGCTGGGAAATCCATTTCTTTTTCTCAGTCTGATTATTATTTAGCATTTTTCCAATATCCTCCAGCCAGGTCTCCAAAGAAGTAAAATAAAACAGCAGTAAAATGAAACAAAAACACAGATAAGAACAATTCACTTTATTGTCTTGGAGTGGTCAAGTCCTGGGGCAGGAGGCTGGTGCAGCATAAAAGGAGAGGCACTTTGTTCTGTTTTCTTAGGATGTGAAATGTCTTTATCCCATGGGGCCACTGTCTTGTGTGACTGCTGAAAAAAAAACTGCTGAAAAAAAAACTGCTGAAACAACCACCTCCATAGAGATGTCTGTTCGTTTCTCCAGTCTTCCTTGCACATCCATAATTTCCTCCAGAAATGGTATTTCTACTTCAGTTGACTAGAGAAGGTGATAGCAAATTAGGAATATTTGTCATAACAAAGTCTGCAAGCTGAACTCTGAGACTACGTCACAAAACCTTGCTGACAAACTTTCCAAGGAATCGGTTATGGACGATGCAATAGTGTTCTTAAAAACAAAAGGCAAATCATGGCCTGAGAAAGATGTGATGTTTCTTATACCCTCATGGCTGGGCAATGAGATATACTTGGAGCTCAAATCTGAGTTTGCTAGTTCAAGTTGATTGCCTCAATGCAGTGTGGGGAAGTTGGTCCCAACTGAAGACAAACCCTATTTCAATGTTTCTCTTTTCATTATTTCTCTCTGGAAGACTGCAAATCATCAGAAAAGATAATGCCTCCCACAATGACTTCCTGGCCCCTGATCTTGTTCCACTGTAGCTACAGGTATTTAATGGCTCTGTACTGGTGGCCAAGCATGGATAGATATTTTGTTCCAAGAATAAATGGGGCCATTCTTATGTAATCCAGCTGTCAGTTGAGGTCATGTTATCCTTTGGGACTGAGTAATGTCCTTGTAAAGCTTTTCACACTTGATGCTTAAATCCTCTAAAACCTCCTTGCCCTGTGTTTTTGCTTTCTTGACTCTCATTATGTCTTTATCTACCTGAAATTTGGCTTCCAGCCTATAAAAAGTAAGTCACCAGCATCCTGCATGGTTTAATACTAGATGGTTTTCTCTTAGCTCTCTAGTGAATTTTCCTGCCTCTTCTTAACACCCCGTCATCACTCAACCTATGTTGTTTACTCCTTCTCCTATTAAAACTCATATAATTGAGGTGTCTGTTCACAATCTTTGTTCTTATTCTATTGTGGGAAGTAAGAAAGTTCCTCTTCAAAGTGTTCGATGCTAATAACTCTTTGTTAAGTCCTACCCTGTGTAGCTGTTAAAGGCACGTAGTACATTCTGTGTCCTTGTACTTTAACCAAAATATCTGTGCTGGATGTGCTCACAGGCATGTTCCAGCTTGCAGCCTATGCCCCTTCCTTATTTGAACTTCCTTTTTGTTCTCCATTGCTTTTACCTGTTTAAAAAAGTTTTAAGTTATTAGCCAATAGGGTTTTAGTTTAAATAGTAAGGTCTGGCTCTAACCAACAAAGATCAACACAGCAGTAAGAACCACCCCAAATGCAGGAGGGATAAATATGTCTACTTTTCCTTTGTTTGTTGTACTCTTGTGGCAAAATGGCTGGCGAGGGTACCCTTCTTGCAGGAAGTAAAAATTGCTTTGCTAAAAAATCCTTTGTCTCAGTGCTTATTTTTCTTTGTGGCACCAAGCATCTGCTTCCAACATCTATCCGTTTTCAGAATGATCTCTTTTACTTCCACTTCATGTACTGATTGACTGACTTATTGAACTGTAGCCGCTACACGAGAGGACAGGAGCTCCTCCTTTCACATCAGGCTTGGGCTTCTGACTGGCATTGCCATCTAATCCATGCCTAAAACTCAACCTGTTCCAGTCAAACTCCTCATCTTTTTCAGCATCTATTTCAATGCTACCTAGCACAGTTAGGGTCATCACAAGTTGCCATTGTTCAGTTTCAATAACCTAAAATATCTTAGACTCTTTCTCTTCTCATCAGGCCAAGGATAGGCTAGCACAAAACCTGGCAATGCCTCTTTTGCAATGCTTTTCACACTCCCTTCCTGTCCACTCTTAATGACAATTTCCTAATTAAGGATTCTTTTGGTCTCATCTGAACTGTTTAGAGAGCTGTCCAATTGGTCTCTTAATTTTGAGTCCTCTGGCCCTTCTTATAATTTGTTCTTCACACTGCCACAAAATTTGCCTGAAAAATGTTCTGAGCACACTAATTGCCCATTCCAAGCCTTTGCTGTTCACCAATCATACTCACAAGAAAAATCAGGCTTCTCATCCTGTCATTCATGACCTTCACTGACAACCTTCATTCCATTCTTTCCCTGCAGCCAGACCAACTACTGACTCGTTCCCAAAATCATTCTGCCTTCTTTGACTTCTGTGCTGTAGCTCACTGCTGCCTCTGTCTGAACTCTGTTCTTGCTTCTAATTGTTCAACTCAATCAATCTTTCCCAACAAGGCTCTACATCTTCCCAATTAAAAATCGTCTCTTCTTTTTATAAAAAGCTATACATTTTGTTATTATATCTGATATAGCATACACTAAAATCTGTATTATATTATTTTTTATTTCACAGAACACTTTCAAATTTACAAAATTTGAGTCTGCCATTTCATGGATTGTATCTTTCTCACTCTTCTGTGACTCTCTGTGAAGGTCAGAGATTTTTGATTATTTGCAATTGTAACCCCTAAATTTTTTAACAGCCTATCTTTTAAGAAGTAGGTGGCAGTAATTCATTGTGGGTTAGTGGAAGTTTTAACTCTTTTTTTAACCAACATTTCTTTCGCATAGCTCAATGTTTCGACTATTGTTTGCTACTTCAAATTTTTCTCTTGTTACTTTTGCCTCAAAGTATGAGACATTTCATTTTTGTGAGCCAAACATGGGCATCTTTTGTGAGCCAAATATGAATATAGGACTTTTGTTTATGATGAGCATTAGTATTAAAAATATGACAATGATTATAGATACTGGAGAATTTTTTTAAACAGGTTGATTAGAAAAGTAATACGAATTCAGTCATTTAAATAGACTGCATACCATGCAAATCAATAGTAATGACTTATAATAGTAATGCATGTTAAATTAACTTTGTTATACATTTTACTTGATATAATTTTCTTGATTGCACTGCTAAAATATTTATATGTATTTGTTTCAATTTTTACATGGTTGTCTACTCAGAATTTAAAAAGAAACAGATGAATTTTTTCTTAGCATGAACTACAGTACTGTTAGTTTTACCAGAGGTATAAATAAGAGATGGCATCACTAAAGAGATTGTAATTTCACTTAAAAAATAAATATACTGTAAAATTAACTTTTTTGTGAATTCTATGAATTTTAACATATGTATAGATTTAAGTAACTACCTCTACAATCAGGATACAAAACAGTTACATCAATTAAAAAACAAAATTCCTTGTGCTGTCCTTTTGTAATCTTCCGTCTTCCCTTGGCAATCACTTACCTATTTTCAGTCCCTATAGTTTTGCCTTTTCTAGGGTACCATCTAAATGGAATCAGAGTAAGCAACTTTTTGAAGCTAGATCTTTTCACTTAGTTTCATCGAACTCTGTATGTTAATAGTCACTTCCTTTATATTTCTGAGTATTATTCCATCATAAGTTATCATTTAATTATATAAATTATTCACCCATTGAAGGACATTTGAGTTGTTTCCAGTTTCTAGCAATTATGAATAAGCTACTATAAGCAGTTACATACAGGCTGATTGTAAATGTGTGAACATAAGTTTTAATATTTTTAAGAGTTAAGCCGGGTGCGGTGGCTCACGCCTGTAATCCCAGCACTTTGGGAGACCAAGGCGGGTGGATCACGAGGTCAAGAGATCGAGACCATCCTGGTCAACATAATGAAACCCCGTCTCTACTAAAAATACAAAAATTAGCTGGGCGTGGTGGCATGTGCCTGTAGCCCCAGCTACTCTGGAGGCTGAGGCAGGAGAATTGCTTGAACGCAGGAGACAGAGGTTGTGGTGAGCCGAGATCGCGCCATTGGCCTCCAGCCTGGGTAACAAGAGCAAAACTCCATCTCAAAAAAAAAAAAAAAAATTAGTGTAATTGGCGGGTCATACAGTAATTCTAAATTTATAAGAAGCTGTGAAACTTTTCCATTTTGCATACCCACCAACATATATGAGACTTCTCATTGTTCTGCATCCTCACCAATACTCTTTTTAAAATTATTTATTCCAATGAATGTGTATTAGCATTGCAACATGGTTTTAATTTGTCTAATCATGTTGAACATCTATTAGTGTTCTTCTTTTTCATTCACATACTTTCGTTGGTGAAGTGTCTGATCAAATGTTTTGCCCAATTTTTAAAACTAGGTTTTTGAATAATTAGTACCCTGCTGTTTTGGGTAGTACTGTAGCTTTGTGGGTTGTTTGTTTGTTTGAGATGGAGTCTCTCTCTGTCACTCAGGCTGGAGGGCAGTGGTGTAATCTTGGCTCACCACAACTTCCGCCTCTTAGGTTCAAGAGAATGTCCTGCCTCAGCCTCCTGAGTAGCTGGCATTACAGGTACCCTCCACCACACACAGCTAAATTTTGTATTTTTAGTAGAGATGAGTTTCACCATGTTGGTCAGGCTGGTCTCAATTTCCTGACCTCATGATCCGCCTGCCTCGGCCTCCCAAAGTGCTGGGATTATAGGTGTGAACCACTGTGCTTGGCCAATTTTGTAGCATATTTTGTATTAGATAGTGTGATGTCTCCACCTTTGTCCTTTTGGCCTAATTGCTCTGGTTAGGACTTCCAGTATTGATGTTGACTATAAGTAGAAAGAGTAGGCTTTCTTATTTTGTTCCTAATCTTATAAAAAATGTTTTCAGCTTTCATCATAGATGTTGATTTCTCATATATTGCCTTTATTGTGTTTAGGTACATTCCTTCTATACCTAATTTGTTGAGTTTTTATCATAAAAGGATGTTGAGTTTTGTCAAACAATTTTTCTGCATCTTTTAAGATGATCATATGGTTTTTGTCCATTCTGTTGCTAATGTGATGTGTCAAATATACAGATTCATGTATTTTAAACGGTTCTTACATCCCTGGGATAAATTTCATTTGGTCTTGGAGAACGATTCTTTTAATGTGACATTAAATTTGGTTTACTCATATTTTGTTGAGGATTTTTGCATCTATGTGCAGGAATATTGCCTTGTTCTTTTCTTATAGTGTCCTGTTTTGGCTTTGATATCAGGGTATTATTTGTCTTGTGAAATGAGTTTAGAAGTATTTCTTCTTTAATTTTTGGGAGCATTTGAAAAAATTTATATTATTTCTTCTTTAAATGTTTGGTAGAATTCAGCAATGAAGACCTCAAATCATGAGCTTTTCAGGTAGATTTCTAAATACTAATTGAATCTCTTTACTTATTATTGGTTATCACATCAACTGTGATGTACGTTTTGAGAATTTAAAATAAGAAAATTAGTCTGTTATACATATTCAAATATTTAAAATTTCTATTGTTTTTCCTAATTCTTAAAATGCCAAGTTTCTCTCTAAGAGTATTTCCCCTCTTCTTGAATATTCTTTAATAGTTCTTTGAGTTGTCAATTGGTAATGAATTCTCTTGGTTTTCTTTCATCCTAGAATTTGACTTTGCCTTTATCTCTGGATAGAAATAGAACAACTGAATATAGAATTATGGGTTGACAGTTCTTTCCTTTCAGCACTTAAAACACATCGTTCCATTATTTTTTGGTTTCAATGATTTTTCATGGAAAATATGCAATCATTTGAATTTACTGCAGTCAGTTAAAGGTTTTCCCTTACATGTAACATGTTGGTTTTACCTGGTTGTTTTTCAGAATTTTTACTTATTTTTTATTTCAGCACTTTGATTGTGGTATATCCAGGCATGCATTTCTCTAAGGGTATCCTGTTGGCAGTTTTCTGGGTTTCTTTTACTTCCAATTTGTCTTTCAACAAATTTAAAAAGTGTTCAGACATTATTTTCTAAAACATCTTTTTTGTACCAAATCCTTTCTTCTCATCTTCTGGAACTCTGATAACATATGTGTTAACTCTTTATATTGTCTCACAGGTACCTAAGGCTTTGTTTCTTAAAAACAAAATCACTCCATTTTTTAACACTTGAACATATTGGAAAATTTCTAATCACTCTATTGTTAAGTTCCCTTACTCTTTTACCTGTAGATTCCATTCTCCTCTTAAATACATCCACTGAATTGTGTCTAATTATTACATTTTTCAACCCTAAAATTTTTACTTTATTCTATTTTATAACTTCTATTTATTTTCTGCTGAGACTTTCTAGCATTTAGATTGTTTCAATAGTATTTAATTTTACTTTGTCGTGGTTATAAAAAATACTTTAAAGCTTTTATCGGATAATTTCAACAGCTGGTTCAAATTATCTGATAAAATATGGTTGGTTTCTGCTATTGTCTTTTCCTTTAAGAATTGTTAGATTTTCCTGGTTCTTTGTATGTTGTGTGATTTTTGTATTGGATACTAGATGTTTATTAAATTATGTTATGCAACTCTGAGTCTTTTGCAAGTCTTATGGAGATTGTGCTTTTAGTTTCTATTTTTTATCCATCAAGTCATCTGGTTAGGTTCAAATAAAAAATTCAGACTTACCTTCCATGGACTAGAGTTCTATGTCGGTTCTGTTTTCAAAGGCTTTGGAATGCTGTTTGTATCTGTACAGTATTTGTACCTTCCAAGAGCAATCTGGAATCTGAGCAGTGGCCTAATCCATAGTTGAGGTTTATTGAGAGCCTACTCAGGCACACTTAGGGGCATATCCTTGCATAAGCAGGTTGAGATGAATCCAGGAGTTTCTCTTTTTCAAGCTTTGTACTCTCTGCTATCTCGCTTACATTCTTTGGCAGCTAGGCATTTCAAAATCTGACACTTCAGTCTCTCTGTGCTTTGCTGATCACTTTCCATAATTGGGTCAGCCTCTGGGGCCGAGTGGTGGGAGAACAATGAGAGGAAAAAAAGCAATGTAAATTCCCTACATACTCTTTAGACCAAGTTTCTCTGATCAGAAGGAATGATCCTCTTGCCTTGCAGTTTTAAGGTCAGGTCCAACTACTGTAGTACTATAGTGACTGATGTGGAATAGTTGCACTTTGGGAATGAAGACGGGTTGGAAAAAGAGAAGAAAACAAGACCAGAGTTTATCCTACTTTCTCTGTTTGGTAGGGGACCACCTTTTTCTTTAGAGATCAAAATAAGAGTTCTTTTAGAGCTGTTTCTGTGTAGACATGTTACACAACTCTGGGATTTATGCTGCCTTTGATTGAACAATGGGTGATATGGAAGGAAAAAAATCTAGGGAACTCACTACTAAATCTATTGGACTGTTGGACTTAAAGTTCTGGATTTTTATTTTGTCTAATGCACGTGCTGCCATTTGCTTTTTAGAGTCTTTAGATAGCTGCTTGATGTATTCTATTCAGTAATTTTTTTCATTGTCCTTTAGGTTCTGGGGTACTGGGGTACATGTGCAGATCTTGCAGGGTTGTTGTATAGGTACATATATGGCAAGGTGGTTTGCTGCCTCCATTCCGCCATCATTATATTTGGCATTTCTCCGCACGTTATCCCTCCCCACTCTCCCCATCCCCCACTGTCCCTCCCCCAGCCCCCCCAACTGACCCTAGTGTGTGATGCTCCCCTCCCTGTGTCCACATGTTCTCATTGTTCAACACTCACCTATGAGTGAGAACATATGGTGCTTGATTTTCTGTTTTGTGTCAGTTTGCTAAGAATGATGGTTTCCAACTATTCAGTACTTTTTGTTGCATTGAGTTAGGGAGATAGAATGAAGTGTGCCTGCTCTATCTTAACCAGAACTGGAACTTGTCTATAGAGTGGCTTTGGAGATAATCATGACATGTGTAAACTCACTACTCGTAGGAGTGTACATTTTTCAAAACTATGTTATAGGACAACTGGCAAAACAGTTTCTAAAACAAAACAAACAGATTGGGAAAAAAGCATATAAAATATTAAAAAGTAAATTTTCTGGAGCATTTATTGGAGACATCTTGGAAGAGACTAAACATTTGTATATCCTCATTAGGATTTGGTGAAACGAAACAAGTAGAAGAAAAATATTCTGGAACATACATCCAAGGTATAGATTATGCCTGTACTCTGAGACTATCCCTGTATTAGTCTGTTTTCATGCTACTGATAAAGACATACCTGAGACCGAGAAGAAAAAGAGGTTTAATTGGACTTACACTTCCATATAACTGGGGAGGCCTCAGAATCATGGCAGGAGGCAAAAGACACTTCTTTCATGGTGGCAGCAAGAGAGAAATGAAAATGAAGCAAAAGTGGAAACCCCTGATAAAGCCATCAGATCTCTTGAGTCTTATTCACTATCATGAGAATAGCATGGGAAAGACTGGCACCCAAGATTCTGTTATACCCATTGAGTCACTCCCACAACATGTTTGAATTCTGGGAGATAAATTCAAGTTGAGATTTGGGTGGGGACACAGCCAAACCATATCAATCTCTTTGATACTAAATAAAGTGGTAGGTTTTCTAAAACTCAGTCTACCATTTCCTTTTATCATGCCACCCCACAGTTTTCTGGGAAAGGTCTAATTATCTTCCAAGTTGGAAGTATTCTTGCTGCTTGCAAAATAGGTAATATTAATAAACTATTAAAATATAGACTTGCAAAGAGTGTGAGAAACTGAAATTTTTCTCATTTAAGTAGTTCAAGGCAATTAACTAGAGCCTCAAGCCAAGCCTTCATGGTTTTTAAATTGGTGATAGTGAGTCATAAGTGACCTTATTGTTGTAAATACTTATAACAACTTCTAAATTATTCTCTGAGGTAATAAACTGAAAACATAACAAACCAAAAGGTTAGGTCAGAGCACCCCAACTGGTTAATCACAATATCCAACTTATGTATTAAAGGAATGTGGGTCCTAGAATTTTTTACCCTCTTCCTTCTCTGCTTTGGAAGACATCCACTCATGCTCATACCCACGTATGCCTTACCTTGTATCAAGTCATTGGAAAAGATTTCCTCCTTATGAAAAGGTAAAGACTGCTCGACTAAATTGGAGGGTGGAAAATTTGTTGTTAGAATGATACTCTATGAAATATGTTTTTCTCTTAGCTTCTTCCTAATCAATTCAAACCAAGCTTTTTCAAAGAGAACGGTGGAAGTTAATGAAATTAGCCACCACTATTTGTATCTATGAGGCAATATTGACTGTTACCAAGAATGGTGTACACATAGAGCCACAGCTATGATTGAGAAATATTGTGTTACTATTATCACAAGTCTCTAGTTATTTCTGCCATGTGGAATTCTTCGTTTGGGAATTTCATGAGTTCTTTGCTTTTTGAGGCATCCATATTTTGGCTAGATGACTCTGGAGAAGACATGAAAAAATTGATTTTGTGGATGAATAGTTGAACAAAATGAGCCCTAACCTCATGTTCAACCCTGCTATTCTGTTACTTAAATAGCTTTGTAAACTTAGCCACATGGATTTGTTATGTTTAAATTATTGCAAGGATATTCCATAAATTAAGAATAAAGTTCATTTTATGCAGTACAAAGGACAGAGCATAATTAATAAAACTCTAGGAATTGTATTTTTATAATTTTATATATAACTTAAGAGTGCATTATATATGAAATAGCTTCTCTTAAATGGTGTTAGTACACAATCATTTTCCTCAGTATAACAATATACAAGTCTACCATTGTGTTTGGAGTATTGATGTTTAGGCCTTCATTGTTTTTAGTATTTCAGTTGTATTCGTTTATCCTAGTCTGTGCCCTTTCTACTCTGTATTAGTCTGTTCTTACACTGCTATAGAGATACTATCTGAGACCAGGTAATTTATAAAGAAAAGAGGTTTAATATACTCACAGTTCCACAGCATTGGGGAGGCCTTTGGAAACTTACAATTACAGCGAAATGTGAAGGAGAAGCAAGCTTGGACTTTCTCACTTGGAGGCAGGAGAGAGAGAAGTTCAAGGAGTGAAGGGAGAAGAGTCCCTTATAAAACCACCAGATCTTGTGAGAACTCACTATCATGAGAACAGCATGGGGGAAACTGCCCCATGATCCCATCACCTCCCACCAGGTCCATCCCTTGACATGTGGGGATTATGCAGATTACAATTAGGGATGAGATTTTGGGTAGGAACACAGAATGAAACCATATCATTCTGCCCCTGGCTTCCCCCCAATCTCATGTCCTCACGTTTCAAAGCACAATTATGCCTTTCCAACAGACCACCAAAATCTTAACTCATTCCAGCATTAACCCAAAACTCCAAGTCTGAAGTCTCATCTGAGACAAAGCAAGTCCCTTCTGCGTATGAGCCTGTTAAAAAAAAAAAAAAAAAAAAAAAACCAAAAAAACAAAAACCTTAGTTCCTTCTAAGATACATTAGGGGTACAGGCATTGGGTAAATACACCCATTCCAAATGGGATAAATTGGCCAAAACAAAGGGGCTATAGGCCCATGCAAGTCCAAAATGTAGCAGGGCAGTCATTAAATCTTAAAGCTCCAAAATGATCTCCTTTGACTCCATGTACCACATTGAGGTCATGCTGATGCAACAGGCAGGTTCCTACAGTCTTGGGAAGCTCTGCCCCTGTGGCTTTGCAGAAGACAGACCTCCTTCTTGTTGCTTTCACAGGCTGGTGTTTAGTGTCTGGGGCTTTTCCAGGCCCACAGTGCAAGCTGTTGGTGAATCTAACTTTCTGGGGTCTAAAGGATGGTGGCCTTCCCACAGATTCACTAGGCAGTGCCCCAGTGGGGACTGTGTGGGGACTTCAACCTCACATTTTCCTTCCACACTGCCCTAGCAGAGGTTCTACATGAGGGACCCACCCCCGCAGCACACCTCTTCTTGGACATCTAGGCATTTCCATATATTCTTTGAAATCTAGGCAGAGGTTCCCAAACCTCAATTTCTTCTATGCACCCACAGACTCAATAGCACATGGAAGCTTCCAAGGCTTGGGGCTTGCATCCTCTGAAGCCACAGCCTGAGCTGCACTTTGGCCCCTTTTAGCAATGGCTGGAATGCAGGGCACCAAGTTCATAGGCTGCACACAGAAGTGGGGCCCTGGACCAGGCCTAGGAAACCATTTTTTCCTTCTAGGCCTCTGGACCTGTGATGGGAGGGGCTGCCATGAAGGTCTCTGACATGCCCTGGAGACACTTTCCCTATTTTCTCGGTGATTAACTTTGGGTTCCTCATTACTTATACAAATTTTTGCAGCCAGCTTGCTTTTCTCCTCAGAAAATGGGTTGTTCTTTTCTATTGTGTTGTCAGGTCGCAAATTTTTAAAACTTTCAGGCTCTGCTTTCTCTTGAACTCTTTTCTGCTTAGAATTTTTTTCCACCAGATACCCCAAATCATCTCTCTCAAGTTCAAAGTTCCACATGTCTCTAGGGCAGGGGCAAAAGACTGTCAGTGCCTTTGCTAAAGCATAGCAAAAGTCAGCTTTGCTTCAGTTTCCAACAAGTTCCTCATCTCCATCTGACACCACATTAGCTTGGACTTTATTGTCCATAACACAATCAGCATTTTGGTCAAAGCCACTCAACAATTCCCTAGGAAGTTCCTAACTTCCCTACATCTTACTGTCTTCTGAGCCCTCCAGGTCTCTAGGAAGTTCCAAACTTTTCCACATTTTCCTATATTCCTCTGAGCCCTCCAAACTGTTCCAACTCCTGCCTGTTAACCAGTTCCAAAGTCACTTCCACAGTTTTGGATATCTTTACTGCAGCACTCCACTCTACTGGTACAAATTTACTGTATTAGTCTGTTTTCACACTGCTAATAAAGACATACCTGAGACTGGGTAATTTACAAAGGAAATAGGTTTAACGGACTCATAGTTACAAATGGCTGGGGAAGACAAAGGAGAAGCAAAGGCATGTCTTACACGGCAGCAGGCAAGAGAAAGCATGGGCAGGGAAACTCTCCTTTATAAAACCAACGGATCTTGTGAGACTTATTCACTATCATGAACAGAGCACAGGAGAGACCTGTCCCCATAATTCAGTTATCTCCCACCAGGTTTTCCCATGACGTGGGAATTATGAGAGCTACAGTTTTAGATGAGATTTGGGTGGGGACATAGCCAAACCATATCAGAACATATACACAGATAAAATTAGAAAAAAAAAGGAAAGAGACAATTGCCACAAAAAACTTAAATTTCATTGCTATAAAGCATTAATTATATAAACATAACACAATTTATTTATTCTACCTTGATGGACATTTGAATTGTTTCCATTTGGATACTATTACAAATAAAACAACTGTGAATTTTGCTGTACAATGTTTCATTTGCATAGGTAGTAAGTTATGTCTTCAGTAAACATCTTTGTCCATTTGGGCTGCTATGACAAAAATATCATAAACTAGGTGGCTTATAAACAGAAATTTATTTATCACAGTCCTGGAACCTGAGAAATCCAATTTCAAGGTGCCAGCAGATTTAGTGTCTGGAGAGGGTCCACGGTGGCACAGTTCGTATGTGTCTGCCAT
The DNA here is from genome assembly GCA_004027835.1 of Alouatta palliata. NCBI lineage: Eukaryota > Metazoa > Chordata > Mammalia > Primates > Atelidae > Alouatta > Alouatta palliata. The sequence continues at coordinate 251,763 of PVKV010000616.1, read as the reverse complement.
CTTGATGTAATTTCACCCAGTAGACTGGGTGAGGGAGTTCTCTAGGGTTTCTTTTATAAAGGAGTGCCCTTTTAAAATCCCTTTCATGCAGACTCTGCCCTCATAACCTAATCACCTCCCAAAGATCTTACATCCAAAGCCATCAGGGATTTGGTTTAACATATGACTTTTCAGGGAATACATCTTCAGTCTACAGTGGCGAATAATGCCAAATTGGTATTGAAAGTAATCCTGTCAATTTGTATTCCCACTGAGGAAGACGAAAATTCTAGTTGCTCTATATCTTTGCCAATGTTAGATTATTGGTAATATGCTTTGTTTTGTTTTATTATAATAATTTTAATGCACTTGGGGGTGTTTTAGTAATAGCTCATTGTTTAATTATTGAGACGGCAGACCTTTACACAATTTTATTGGACATTTTGCTAATGTATTTTTTGAAGCATTTAAGTTCATTTTTCATTTAAATGTTGTTTTTCTTTTTGATACATATTAGTTTTTATTTATATAATATGATTCAGTGTGAATATTGTCTTTTACTTTTTACTTATTTAATGGTTTTTTCTGAAGAACAAAACTTCTTAATTCTGATTAGCATACAATAATAAGACAATTATAATTTATCAATTTTGTATTTATGACTAGTACTTTTGTGTACTGAGAAAATTTTTTAGGTCCTAAGTTCCTTATTGTACTACAGAAGTCACAGGTTTACAATCCACTTGAAATTTATTTTTGCAAATTAAGTGACGTTAGAGTCAATTTTCATTTTTTTTTCTTGTAGGTATCTCATTGAATAATCACTTCCTAAAGAATCAGTTCTTTTCTAATGGTCTGCAGTACTAGCGTTATCATAAATCAGATGTGGGTCTGAAGTCAGACACTCTATTATGTTCAATGTATCTGTTAGTCCATATGCGTGCCAACGTTACACTCTTTTAAAACTACTGCAGTCTTAATATATGATAGAGTAGTTCTTGCTGTATTATTCTTCTTAAGATTACCTTAGCTTTTTTTTTGCATTTCCAAGTGAATTTTAGAATTGGCTTAAACATTTCTACAAAATAACCTATGGGGATTTTTATTAGAATTATAGTTGATACATAAATCAATGTGGTAGAATTCATGTCCTTATAATATTTTATCTCCCAAATCTTGAACATAGTGCATCCCTATACTTATTTAGGTATTCTTTGATTTGTTTTAATGATATTTTATGGTTTTTTATGAAGGGATATTGAGCATATTTTGTTACAGTCATGTGCTGCATAAGGTTTAGGTCAATGATTGACTACATATACAACAGTGGTCTCATAAGATTAGAATACTGTATTTTTACTATACATTTTATATGTCTAGATACACAAATATTTACCATTGTGTTACAGTTGCTTACAGTGTTCAGCATAGTTACATGCTGCACAGGTTTGCAGCCTAGGAGGAGTAATAGCCACTACCGCACAGCTGAGGTGTGTAGCAGGCAACACCATCTAGGTCTGTGTCAGAATACTCTGTGATGTTTGCATAACAACAGAATCACCTGATGCGTTTCTCAGAACATAACCTCATCATCAAACAACACATGACTATGTATGTATTCTTGTGTTTTCCAATGCTATGGCATTATATTATCCAAAAGAGGTACCTTAAAATTAACAGGCCAGTAATATTGAAAATAAATAGAAGAAAATACGGCAAATAAATATGAGCCGAAAAAAAAAAAAGGCTTGGAGACCAATACAAATATGTGAAAAAAAGAATTTAAGGACATTTTCATTAAAAACTAAGAATGACATTACGTACTGGTAAAATTCACTGCAGGAGAGTAAGGAATATTAATCATAAATACATATGGACCTTCCCATATAATCTCTAAATATATTAAAACACAGCTACCACAACCAAAATGGGGGAAAAAAACAGAAACAAAAATTTTAGATGGAGTCTGAACATACCTTGTTTATAAACTGATGGAACAAATGGGAAAAGCATAAGCAGTGAATTAAGCACATAAACAAATGCATTAATTTCAAGCAACTACACATAGAACTCTATACCTAACAGATAGAAAGGATACTGTCTTTTCCCCCGAAACACATGTAATAATTATAAAAATAAATCATGCATTAGACCTTATGAGAAGTATAAGGAATTCCAAATGTTCCATGCATACAAAAGATCTCCAAAGATAATACAATAAAATTTAAAAGTAGTAACAAAAGGAGGAGCTTTAAAAATCTGTGAGTTTATATTTCAACTTCTGGGTGAATCATAGTAACAAAGGCTGAATTTAGTCTCCCACCTGAAGTAACTAAATAAATGAGGAAGATAATCAAAACAGATGTTCTAAAAACATTCTACATCAGGTGACAAAGAGCAATGACCCCTTAGAGGTGGAAAACAAATGAGGTGAGTGTTATGATTGTCCCAGCTTCCTACCTGGGCCAAGTTTCCGGGAGGTATCACCAAGTGTAGTCCAAGAGTCTCCTTGGGTTGAGGAGATAAATATGGAATTCCAAAGATGCCATGGAAGTAAGAGAAATAGTGATAAAAATGTTCCAGATTTGGTATAAACTATAAACCCACAGATCTAAGAAGCTCATGAATCCCCAAGCACAAGAAACATAAAAGAAACTACAGTAAGATGCATAAAAATCAATTTGCTTAAAATCAGTGATAAAGAGAAAATCTTACAAGTAGCCAGAGGAAAAAAAGACACATTATGTATAGATTAACAAAAAAGATAGCATATTTCTCATAGGAAGCAATGTAAGCTAGACAGTGGAACATCTTTAAAGTGCTAAAAATAAAAACAAAAGAAAACAGAAACAAAAACCCGTTAATTCAGAATTCTTTACTGTAAGGCATTATCTTTTCATAATTAAGGTAAGATAAAGACATTTTCAGATATGCAAAAGCTGAAAGAGCTCATCACCAGCAGGCCTACATTATAAGAAATGATAAAGGAAGAAAAATGACATTGAGTAGTAATATGGAACTATAAAAAAGAATAAATAATTTAAAAATGGTAGTTCTGTAGTTAAATATAAAGATGCCTTTCTAATTTGTCTCTTTAAAAGATAATTGACTGTTTAAAGAATATAACAATGTATTGTGAGCTTTCTCACATATGTATAAGTAAAACATATGACAACAATAGCATAATAGTAGGGGATAGAAATGGGATCACATAGGTGTAAAGTTCTTATACTAGATACAAAGTACATTGCTTGAAGGTAGAATTGGACAAGTTAAAAATGTGTACCAGAAACGCTAAATGTAATAGGAGAAAGAGCTGTAGCTAGTAAGCAAACCAAGGGAAATCATAAAAATATATTCAATTAATACAAAACAATGCAGAAATGAAGAATAAAAGAGAACTAAAGAAACAGATTAGAAAAATAGAAAACAAACAGCAAGATGGTAGGTTTAAACTCAACCATCTATATCACATTAAGTGTAGATAGTTGAAACACCTCAATGAAAGGTAGAGATTGTTATGTTGGGTAAGAAAGCAATACCTAACAACAGTTGACCCCTGAACAACACGGCTTTGAACTTCATAGATCCATTTATACATAGATTTTCTTTTGCTCTGCCATGCTTGAAACAGCAAGACCAACCCCTCCTCTTCCTCTTCAGCCTTTTGTCTCTGGCACACCTGAAACAGAGAGACCAAGCCCTCTTCCTCCTCCTCAGTTTACTCAACATGAAGACAAGCTGAAGATCTCTATGCTGATCCACTGTCATTTAATGAATAGTAAGTATGTTTTCTCTTCCTTATGGTTTTCCTAATAACATTTTTTTCCAGCTTGCTTTATTATGAAAATATAGTATGTCATACACACAACACACAAAATATGTGTTAATCAGCTTTTTATGTTATCAGTAAGGTTTTGATCAATAGTAGGCCATTTGTAGTTAAGTTTTGGGATAATCAAAAGTTATACACAAATTTTTGACTTCACGGGAGTTGACACCCTTAATACCCACATTGTTCAAGTGTCAATTGTAAAGGCTATCAAGAAATCCGCCTTAAATCTAAAGACATAGTAAGTTAAAAATGAAAGCATGAGAAAGGTGATCACATTAACACTAATCAAAAGAAAGCTGGTGTGGCTATTTTAATATCTAACAAAGTAGATTTTTATGACAAAAATTATTACCTTACAAGAGATCATTGCATAATGATAAAGGGTAGATTTCTCAGAGAAAATAATCCTAATCTTTTTTTTTTTTTTTTTTTTTTTTTTGCCTACTAACACTTATAAAATCCATGAAGCAAAACTAATGAGAAATGGTAAAAAATAGCAATTTTACTTGAATATTCCAACATCCCCTCTCAATAACTGACAGAACAAGCAAGCAACAAATAAGAAAGGAAGACTGCCTATGGAAAACATAAATAATGCTATCAACCATCTTGACTTAATTGACATAGACCAATTCTCCCCCAAATATAATAGCCGGCCTTTTCCTTAGTCATAGAATATTAACCACGATAGACCATACTCTAGCCTGTCAACAAACTATGGCCCACAGGCCAAATTTGGCTCTTCTTCTTCTTCTTCTTTTTTTTTTTGTAATGAAGTTTTATAAGAATACAACCATGCCTATTGGTTATGTATTGTCTATGGCCACCATGGCAGAGTTGAATGTTTGTGACAGAGGTCATATAATGAATTATGTGCTGTCTAACCCTTTATAGAGAAAGGTTGTTTACCTCTGCTTTAGGTCAGAGAGAATGTCTCAACATCAAAAGCATGATTCATAAGAAAAAAATGATAAATGGGACTTCATCAAAATTGAGAACTTAGGTTCCTTACATGAAACTATTAGGATAATGAAAAGACAAGCCACAGACTGGGAGAAAGTCCTGGCAAACAACATGCTTGATAAAGGACTTACAGCCATGAGTTGTGAAAGACACTCAACTCAATAATAAAAACAGTCAACCATAAAATGGGTAAAAGATATATGAATGACAAGAACATGAAAAAAGGATGAACATCACCATTTATTAGGGAAATGCAAAATAAAAGCATTAGCACATCATCACAGTCTCTTAGAATAACTAAAATTAAAGACTGACCATATCAAGTATTGGTAGGGGTGTGTAATAATTGGAATACTTACAGGTTGCTGACAGAAACAAAACACAGTACAAAGACTTTGAAAAAGAATTTGGCAGTTTCTTTAAAAAGGTAAACATACACCCACCATTCAACCCATTTGATATGGTTTGGATCTGTGTGCCCACCCAAATTTCATGTGAAATTGTAATCCTCAGTGTTGGAGGTGAGATCTGGTGGGAAGGTGATTGGATCATGGGGGCAATTTCACATGAATGGTCTAACACTATCGGCTTGGTGCTGTTCTCATAATGGTGAGTGAGTTTTCACTAAACCTGGTTTTTAAAAGCATGCAGCACCTCTCTTCTCTCTCTCTTCCTCCTGTTCTGGCTTCCTAAGACATGCCTATTTCTCCTTCACCCTCCACTATCCTTGCAAGTTTTCTAAGGCCTCTCCAGAAGTCAACTATATTTCAGCATCATGCTTCCTGGACAGCCCACAGAACTGTGAGTCAAGTGAACCACTTCTCTTTATAAATCATCCAGTCTCAGTTATTTCTTTATAGCAATGTAAGAAAGAAATAACATACCAGTCTTTAATGCTGTTGATAAATGCAGCAAAAATAAGAAGGGATATCTAAACAAAGATGGGTATGTGAATATCCATAGAAGCTTTATTTATAATTTCCTCAAACTGAAAACAACTGAAATATATATTAATAGGTTAATGGATAAATAAATTGTGCTATATCCATTCAATGGAATATTAGTCAGCAGTAAGAATGAATGACTGATACATGCAATTGCATGGATAACTCTCAAATAATTATGCCTAGTGAAAAAATACTGCCAAAACAAGATTACACACTGTATGATTCCACATATGTAAAATTTTAGAAAACATAAATTGACATATAGTGACTAACACAGACCAATGATTGTGTAGAGCTGGTGGAAGTGTGGAAAGGGAGAAAGTAATTACGAAGGGCACAAAAAAATGTTTGCAATTGATACATATGCTTATCATCTTCTTTGAAAGAAAATATACAGAGTTCAACAATGAAGTCATTACATATCAGGCTGGCCAAATGGAGCAACAAAGTAGTCCTGAACATACATGGTGGTTGTTTGCATATATGCCTCTGTATAATGCTAGTTCTTTTACCTGGAATGATTAGCATCTGTACCCCAATCATTGCACATGAAAAAGTATTTTTTTTCATATTTTTACAAAATTGAGACTGAATACTAAATCTGTTATTTTTAGCTTATTTAAATCTCAATAATTATTTTTTCCCTCTTAGCATGTCAAATATGACTTATTTCATTGTTAATATTATGATCCACTTTTAAAGTTGTTTGACAGCTTATGTTTTCTGAGGTTTTGCATCCTCACAATCTCTAGCACAACAAAAATAGTCCATTAATATTTGCTGAATAAATGGAGGAATTAATGTATAAGTGAAAACTTCAAGGTGGATACTATGTGAGTGTCTGGTATAAATTTTATGCAATGTCATAATTTCAGTGGGAAGTCTAGTTAAATACCCTTTAAGATATCTTTTATCTCTAAAACACTAAGTTTATATGAGAATTTTGAATTTCTTCTTTTCTGTTATTAATTTTAATGAAAATTATATCGAGTCCATGTTTATTATTAACATTCTATTATCTTGTTATTCTATTGATAGTTAAAACATATTCCCCTAATGAGTTCCCCATTGGTGCTTATACAGAGTGTCCCAAGAAACACTTGGGGGAGGAGGAGTGTCCATGAAAATAAAGTGATGCATGGAATGGTTTTTCTTATAAAAAGCATTTTAAAATATATATGTATAAAAAAATATTAAGAACATTTGTATTCTATTTGTTTTACTGTGCAATAGTCTGCCTTTTAAGAAATAAGGTGCTATCATGAAGAATGTCAAGATGTTACTTGATTGATCACCTGATGCATGAGTAAATGACATTCAGTTTGTGCATTGATGCATAGGCAGCATTTACAAACTAACTATCATATTGATGTATGTGGTCTATTTTGTCTTTGCTGGTCTGTCTTATATATCTTATCTATTTTTTTGAACACGTATTGTGACATTTTATTATGTTGTTTACTCTTGTTTTTAATAAAATACTTTATCTCTCTAATTTGGATTTTTCTTCTATTACAAAATAAAAAGTACACATAAATCAAATTGTTATGATTTCTCATTATAATTAAGTAATATGTGATGATGTTTCTTGCTGTCCACTTTCATTCATTTGCACATTATATCTTATGATCTTTTGTTAGTGTTACATCAATACATTTTAATTTTTAGTCAATTCAGTGTTCAAAAGTTTGGGAAATGCTGACTTAGTCAAATAATTATCTGCATGAGTATTTGATTAATGTTTCTATCTCTCTCAAGAAAATAAGTTTCTAAGCAGACTGATGCCTATTTTTTCCTCACTGTTACATGTCTAGTACCTAGCTCAGTTTCGGAAACATGCAAGCAGGAAAATAAAATTGTGTATTGATAGCCATACAATCAGGCAAGTGAGCAAGGATTCCCATTATGCCTGAAGCCTCACAGGGGATTAGGAAACAACTCCTGCTTTCACTGGCATGTTATTACCACTAGGCCTGAGTTCCAATTTCAGCCAGCCATTTATCTGTCTATTCTATATGGAATTACCTATTCTCATTAATTGAATATGTTATCTCTTTTTCTGCCTTGGTCTTTATAGCAAACCTTTCTTTCCTGGAGAGGAAATGTTTGATTTACCTGGTTGTGTAAAAACTATTTTAGTGGCTTGTGGAATTTAAAGTCACTATTAATGTAACTTGTTCCTATATTTTTAAATATCATATTATCTTTCTAGAATATTTAAAATTACATTTAAATTGAACATGTCCTTAAGCATTGTCATATAGAAGTTATTGTACAACTTTTAAGTACAGATGAATGAGATCTGAGCCCACATACATTGGTACTTTTAGATTTTAATCTGCTTCATTTGTCGTTTTATTGATGAGAACTTCTGCCATATTCTATTCATTAGTAGTGAGTCACTAAGTTCAGTCCCCATCCAAGGGGAGGGGAATTAGTCTCTATTTTTTGAAGTATGCAGTATAAAAGAATTTGTGGACTTAGGTATTTTAAAGGCCCGCATAGAGACACTCACAAAAATTAATACTCTTAAATATAATATTCCAATTCTAAAATAAGTACAGAATACTGTAAGAAAGGAACAGTCATGTAACAAGAAAACTCCTAAAAATTAAGATAAAAATTATTAATATGATTGCTGAAATATATACACAGAATCTAATTATGAAAATCAATAATTTTGGAAAACAAAGAATATGGATACAGATCATCAATAATGAAGATCCAATATTCATCCAATCGAAATTGCAAAACAAAGAGGATTAGCAGTTATCAACAAAGGAGAAGGAGGAGGTAGAACAGAAGAGGTAGAAGAAGAGGAAGAACGAAAAAGGAATGAAAAGAGAGAAAAGAAGGCAAAGACAAGAAAGAAAATATTTTCCCAGATCCAGTAAGTTGAGTATTCATTAGCAACCCAAAGTGTTAGACGGTAATATGACAAATGGCATCTAAAATTTGAATTAAAATGACCAAATGAAAATACCACTGTAAGAAAAACTTCCTATGGAATAGGAAATAAATATTTTTAAAGATATGTGAGGATAAACAATTTTTGTCTTTCACAAGGGTAGGATTAGGTAATAAACATTGCATATTGGAACAAAAGAGTTGATGACTCTGGCCAAAAGTCTCCAGAGGAAAAATGAGGAAAATTATATAAATATCAACATAAAAAGACAACTGAGACTTCCCCTTTTACTAATGCAGACTAGATAGCTTAGACCATCCCTCCCACTGAAAACAACCTGAAAAATCTGGGAGAAAAATATGTTTGAAGCATTGAGATTTAACAAGGCAGCAAAGACATATTAAGCCAAAAATCCTTAATAAGAAAATTTAGGGAGGGAGCTCTTAACCTTAGGGACATCATGGATTCGGAAAATATTGTGGGGCAGAGCTGTTAGTAGACTCAAATGACCTAGGAACAGATACAGATGCTCTCCGATTTACAATGGTTTGACAACAAATTTTTGACTTCACAATGGTGCAAAAGTATATGCATTCAGTAGAAACAGTACTTTGAGTACCTGTACAACCATTCTGTTTTCTCTTTCAGTACAATATTCAATTAATTACATGAGATACTCACCACCATATTATAAAATAGGCTTTGTTTCAAATAATTTTGCTTATTTATATGCTAATGTAAGTGTTATGAGTACCTGTAAGTTAGGCAAGGCTGAGGCATGATGTCCGATAGGTGAGGTGGTATTAAATGCATTTTTGACTTGCAATATTTTAAACTTACAGTGAGTTTATTGGATTGTAACTCCATCATAAGTTGACGAGCATCGCTATTGGAGTTCACAACCTGCAAGCACAGGAGCTTTGACAAAGCCTTTATGCTTTTGGCTGAGACTTGGAAGGGTGATATGCTAGGATTAAGCGTAAATTCTAAATGAATAAACCTTTGCATGGACCGATGCCAAGCTTTTAATCAAGCTTGTTGTATTATAGTGGTTTGGAGTTGCTATTTCCCTAATTACTTGTCAGAAGAAAATGTTCTGAGCAAAGATAATATTATTCTAGAATGCAAATATATCTTATTTTTATAGACAATGTTCAATATACAATCAAATGTAATCAGAAATGTCAGAACAAATTAAAAAACAAGGGAAACAATAGATAATTTAAAAAATACAAGGGATCAAGGTAATGAAATTATCAGACACAAACTTTATAATGAGAATGTTTAACATGTTGAAAGAAGTAAAATGTAATATAAAAATTTCAGGCAAGAACTGAAATATACAAAAAGGAATTACAATGATGTTTTAGAACTGAATAATCAATAACTGAAATTAAACTCAATAAATGTATATTTTAAAGCAGATTAGATTCAGCTAAGTTTTTCAATCTGTCCCATTCACTGAATTCCCTTCTTTTGGAACTCCAAATACATACATTATAGACTTTTTTTCACCATCGCCTTATATCTCTTATTCTTTTCTCTTTTGTGTTTCAATTTTAATACTTCTTCTGATCTGTCTTCTAGTTTACTCATTCTCTCTTCCACTGTATCTAATATGCTTTAAAATGATCAATATTGGTGTGATGGGAAGTCAATGATGCTGAAAGGAATGAAAAGTACTGATATTAGTCAATATGAGAGTGAATCTAAATAAATATTTATTTTAGAAAATAATAAGTTAATGTCTAAGGAAGTCACATACATGTTTAGAATAAAAAGATATGAAAACAATAGAAAATAGGCAGACATTAGAAGAGTGTTAAATGTTCTAAGGTTCTAACATTAGCCAAGAAAAGATAAAATTATTAATTCACATTAGGCTTTTGATATATCATGAACACATGTTGTAATCTTTAGCATAATCACTGAAAGAGCAGTGAAATAATGTGTAGCTATTAAAATAATAAAGAGAAATGAAATGCTAAAAAATAGTTTATGTAGAAAAAACCTAAATTTAATCTAAGTAATTTATTTTAAAAAGAAATAATCTACAAAATAAGAGAGAAAACAGAACAGGTGAGACAAATTTAAAAATGTATAATGATTTATTTAAGGCCAAATATTTCATTAACATCAAAGGTAAAATAACTAAATACTCTAAAAGACAGTGATTGTTTTACCTAATTAAAAGTAAAACAACCTAAACGGATACCTTTCCAGAGCAGTTATACTAGATTAAAAACAGTAACAACAGCATCAACTGATAAAAGAAACACAACTCAGGCGTAAAAGCACACAAAGACTGAAAATAAAAGATGTACATATATATATATTACATCAAACACTAACCAAGCAAAAGTTGGTATAATCATATGTTAACAAGGCAGAATTTTTTTTTTTTTTTTTGAGACGGAGTTTCACTCTTGTTTCCCAGGCTGGAGTGCAATGGCGCGATCTCGGCTCACCACAACCTCCACCTCCTGGGTTCAAGCAATTCTCCTGCCTCAGCCTCCCGAGTAGCTGGGACTACAGGCACGCACCACCATGCCCAGCTAATTTTTTTTGTATTTTTAGTAGAGACGGGGTTTCACCATGTTGACCAGGATGGTCTTGATCTCTTGACCTCGTGATCCACCCGCCTCGGCCTCCCGAAGTGCTGGGATTACAGGCGTGAGCCACCGTGCCCGGCCAAAGCAGAATATTTTAAAGGAAATAAATTTTCTAGAGATAAATAGAAAGATATTATTATAGAGAATTATAATTATAGAGAATTATTATTAAAACATTTAATTATAGATAATTCTTTTCTAGTTTTCCTCCTTTTTTTAAAAAAAAATAAAACAGGGTTTTGTTTTGTTTTGTTTTGTTTGTTTTGTAATTTGGAAAGAAAGATAGCCAATGTCTATGCAGACTGAAAATCTCATGGAAGGTCTGAATCTAATGTCAGATACTCAGGTAAGTGTTTCATACAAGAAGATTTGAAATTTTCACTACAATTATGTTTCCCAAAGGTATTTTTATAAGTGATGTTTTAGCACTTTAAGTAATTCTTTCTGTTCTCAAATTGAAATCTGGAATTCTTTTAGTTTTAAAAGCCCTCAAGACCACATTGGCTTGCTACCTCAACAGCATTATCATTCAGGGTGCTTAAAGTTCCTTATTACATTGCTGTGATGTAGATAGTCCCTTCTGGCACTGAGAGCAGGGCAAGCAAGTTACATCCTTGTGTTTTCTTCTTGTGTTAATTTTTGACCAATTTCTTCACAGAAGGAAGCTGTACTTTCTTAAATTCTATTTTTAATTGAAAATTTCATTGATATAATTGTATATTCACATATAGTTGTAAGAAATAATACAGAGAGATTCCAGGCATCCTTTGCCTATTTTTTTTCCCATAAGAACATCTTGCAAAATTATAGTATAGCCAGGATATATACATATATGTGTGTGTGTATATATATACACAGACAGACACACGTATATATTTATAGCCAGGATATATACATGTATATTTTTTTGAGACAGAGTCTCACTCTGTTGCTCAGACTGGAGTGCAGTGGCATGATCTTGGCTCAGTGCAACCTCTGACACCTAGGTTCAAGTGATTTTCCTGCCTCAGCCTCCTGAGTAGCTGGGATTCCAGGCAGGCATTACCATGCCTGGCTAAGTTTTGTATTTTCAGTAGAGATGGGGTTTCACCATGTTGTGTTAGTCAGGCTGGTCTCGAACTCCTGACCTCAAGTGATCCATCAGCCTTGGCCTCTCAAAGTGCTGAGATTACAGGCATGAGCCGCCATACCCAGGCACAATGAGGTTATTGACATTAATACAATCCATTGGTCTTATTTCAGATTTCCCATTTTCCTTGTACTCATGTGTTTGTGTGTGTGTATGTGTGTACGTGTGTGCCTGTGTATTTGGTTCTATACAATTGTAACACCTGTAAGTGCATGTATCCAACACCATAATAATTTTGGTTAGCTTGGATTGCTATAGAAAAGACCACGAACTGGGTAGTTTAAACAACTAATAGAATGCTGAAAGTCCAAGATCAAAGTGATGATGGATTTGGTGTCTGGTTGTGACCCTCTTCCTGGTGGCAGGATGGCCATTTTTTTGCCGTATTGTATATGGTGGAGAGAGAAAGAGCTCTGGTCTCTTCTTATAAGGCACTATTCCTATCACGGGGACTCGCCTTTCAAGACCTCATCTAAACCAAATTACTTTCCAAAGGCCCTACCCCCAAATACCATTCTCATTGGAGATAAGGGTTTCAACGTATTAATTTGGGGGGGGGCAATTAAACATGAAGTCCATAAAAACAGTAAAGATTAAAAACTGCTCTAGTAACCCAAGAATGCCCTTTTATAACCATCCACCTGCCTCCCATCCCTATCTCTAAACTCTGGCAACTACAACTCTATTCTCCATGTCCATTTTATTTTTTATTTCAAAAAGTGATATCAATGGAATTATTCAATGTAACATTTGGATATTGGCTTTCTCCCCTCAACATAATTCTCTAGATATTTATTTATGTTGTGTGTATCAACAGTTAGTTACTTCTAATGTCATGGAACAATATTCCATGGTGTGTATATACCACAGTTTGTTTAACCATTCACCCACTAAAGGACATGTGGGCTATTTCTAGCTTTTAGTTACTATGAATAAAGCTGGTATGAATAGTTAGTTATGTATAGGTTTTTGTGTGAAAATGTTTTCATTTCTCTGAGATAAATGTTCAAGAAACTAATTGCTGGGCCATATAGTAGTTGCATGTTTAATTTCATAAGAAACAGCCAAAATATTTTCTAGAGTGACTGTACCATTTTATATGCTCATCAGTCTCTTCAAACCTATCAGCATTCGGTGTTGTCATATTTTTGTTTCAGCCATTCTGATGGGTGTCCAGTGATATCTCACTCTGGTTTTGATTTACATTTCCCTGATGGCTAACAGGTAGAACATCTTTCAATGTGTTATTTGCCACCTCTATATCCCCCTCAGTGAAATGTGTCTTCCTGTCTTTTGTTGATTTTCTAATTGGAATTTTTTAATTTAAAAATTTTAAATAATAAATTTTATTATATATTTTATAAATATATATTTTATTTTATATTTATATTTTATTTTATTTTATATTTTATAAATATATATTTATTGCACATGTACCCCAAAACCTAAAATGCAATAAAATGTATATTTTATATAAAATACTAATATTTTATGTAATATATATTTTATTGCATTTTAGGTTTTTAATAAAATATAAACACAATAAAATATATATAATATAAAATATTAACATTTTATTATATTTTTATTATATTATATTATTATAATATTAATATTTTATATAATATATATATTTTATTGCATTTTAGGTTTTCGGGTACATGTGAAGAACATGCAAGATTGTTGCATAGGTACATACATGGCAATGTGGTTTGCTGCCTTCCTACGCATTACCTATATCTGACATTTGCCCCCATGTTATCCCTCCCCAACTCCCTAACCCCCACTGTCCCTCTCCTAGTTCCCCCGCACAGACCCCAGTCTGTGATGCTCCCTTCACTGTGTCCATGTGTTCTCATTGTTCAACACCCACCTATGAGTGAGAACACGCAGTGTTTGATTTTCTATTCTTGTGTCAGTTTACTGAGAATGATGGTTTCTAGGTTCATCCATGTCCCTACAAAGGACATGAACTCATCATTTTTTATGGACGTATAGTATTCCATGGTGTATATGTGTCGCATTTTCCCTGTCCAGTCTATCGTCGATGGGCATTTGGGTTGGTTCCAGTGCTGCAGTGAACATTTGTGTGCATGTGTCCTTTTAATAGAATGATTTATAATCCTTCGGATATATACCCTCACTCATCTTTTAAAACTTTTCACATGAGTGATTGCAGAACAGAAGTTTTCATTTTGACGAGGTTTAAATAACTGTTTTTTCCCTTTACGGATTGTACTTTTGATGTCTTGGCTAAGAACTCTTTGCTGAACCCTGGATCCTGAAGATTTTCTCATGTTTTTCTCTAAGCTTTTATAGTTTTATTTTTTACATTTAAGTTACATCATTTGAATGAATTTTTATCTGAAAAATACTGTTTTTCTTTCATGGTAGGCCAATCTCTGTATAAATTCAATTTGAAAACATGGCAATGTGAATCTCTGATTTTCAAATGAACAAGTTCATAAATACAAAAATTAAAGGCATAACAAGAAAATAACATGTTTTATGCCCTTTGATACTTTTGTTTCCTTCTGTGCCAGTTGCCAGAAATACTACCTACCTACGACTTTCTTTCTAAAATCTTCACTTTCTTTAACGTCTGTCTTGCTCTGAGTTCTGTGTTCCTGAGGAAGTGTTCCATGACCACCTCTCCTAAAGCGTCTTCTCTAATGTTCCATGGCATTTATTTGTACAGTTAGTTTTACAGTTACTAGATTCTAGTATTTTTCTGCTTCTTTTAATACATTATATTCTCTTCTTCAGCAGGGACTTTACACATACTGTTTCTTGAAATCCTTCCTCTGTGCTCATTAACTGGTTGCCCCTTCCCTATCCTTCAGTTTTTCAGTTCAAATGTTGTTTTTATAGCATGAATTAAGTCCCCTAATCTTAACCTTTCATAGAAATGGTATTTAGTACAGTTGGTAATTAGGATTTATTTGTGTGAGCATTTGACTTTTCCACTAGACTATACCACTAGACTATATGAGGAAGGTGCTATTTGCTTTTGGTCACCCTTGTATGTTTTAGTTACAGTACAATGCCTGGCTCGATTGAGGCTCAATAAATGCATCTTGAAAACAAAAATAAGTGAATTTTTGATTTGTAAATTTCAAAAAGCAGGGGCTGTAACTTATAACTTAACTGCATAGAACCTAAATGCCAAAGAGACTTAATGCTTCAGTTCCAGAGAAGAAAGACGGGTATTTAATTTATCTACACATGAAAGTGTTTAGGAGAATAGCAATATCTACCTAGATAATTTTTATTGAGAAGAGAGGGAAAGGTGGTACAGAAAACATTTCTTGAAACAGTCCTGTAATTAGAGATAAATAGCGATCATAATTTAAACAATCAGAGTAATTACTTGAATTCTTTATTTCCTTTTAAATGTAGAGCTATTATTAACAAAATATCTTACTATATTTTTTATACATTAAAAAAAAATTCATTACGAAGTGTAGGTATGGGCAGGCAAAGGGGGCTATTAGTGGCCAAATTTGTTCCAGAGCACTTTATAAACATTAAACATAATTGTGCTGGCCTATTTATGAGTTAAAAATATACAGTATCTTGTTTGGCCCATTTTTTGTTTTGCACTCTCCTGGGAGCCCAGTGGAACTGTGGCTCATTTTTAGCTCCCTCCCTAGCTCCCAGGCTGGATGGGAGTGAAAGTCACTTTGCTGTTGTCAGTTGCATTGGAGCAGCTGAATCTCTGTCCCAGAAGCAGGAAAGGTAAAAGCCCCATGTAGAGGACTTTCCATTCTTAGCTAAAGCTAGTTGCTTTGGCCTCAGGGGCTAATCAAGTATTATAAACACCGATTAAATAAGGTAGGTCACTTCCATCACCGCTTTCCAGAGAGGGAAATGGAGGCACCACACCTGGGAATGACATTTGCAGACTCAGGAAGGCAGTTTGCGGTTGTTAATTCCTTTACTTTGCAAATGCCAGCGGAGAGCACTGGAGAAGTTAGGCATAGTTTGAATACTATTCAAACAGGTCACATTTGGAGGCTGAGGTGTCTCATTAAAACTTCCTGTTACTGCTATATATCCCTACTGCTGTATATCCAAATCCAAGACAGAGGCGCTGTACATCTCCTGTCTTAACATCTAATAGTCCTTGCCAGATGGAATGAAAAAGTTGATTATACGCAGCTTTGCCAACGTCTCTTGACAGGAAAGAGCAAAAATATCCTCCTGAACAAATGAAATGTCAGTCAAAGTTCTAACATATTAAAACAAGATACGCTATATTATTTTCCTAGATTAGAGATTAACTGGTTTCTAATTAGTTGAGAAGATGTATGATATTTTAGCATGACTGGGTTTAGGATTCAGGAATATCCTTTAATCCAGTTTTGTTGTTGCTGTTATTTTTTCACTCAGGTGCCTGGCTCCTTGTAAAGTGAATATTATCATGCAACTGGGATCGTAGCTTTTCAGAAAGCCACGGCTTTGGGAATTGGAAGAAGGGTAGAAATCAGAATTTATTCTTTCTTTCTTAATGAGCTGCAGTGTATAAAGTGTTAACACAGGCCCAGATTTGAAGGGGAAAAAAAAAGAGTTTGAGCTATTCACATCTTGACAGTCCCCCACCCTCACCCTTGCTCTGAGCTCAGGTTTGCCTCAGAGGGATGTTTCAAAGAAATTAGGTTGTGTGGCAGTGTGAGTGGGAGGCAGGGAGGAAAAGGAGGATTTTAGAATTAAATAAGACTTTTGAAATGGGTTGTAAATATTCATTGCAGGGAATGTGTCATTAGAAATCACTGGAATTGGTGCAATTTCTATCACCTTTGTGTTTATAGCTTTCAGTGGCTTTTCTTGATGGTTGGATGGGGGTGGTTGGATGGGGATCTCTCTAACATCTACCCATTGACTCATGGGATCTTAAAGGAGAGACATGTTTCTAACTCTTGCTGCGGGGAGAAACTATAAAGCTGTAGTCCAGAGACCTTCAAATGGCCTCCAGTCTCTTCTTTGGTATAGAAGTTTAGAGCTAAATGTTACCTTATGGATTTTTCTAGATGCTTGCCCCTAAAAATGTAACTGGAGGAGCAGCAACATTGCTGTAACTGAGGAGCTTGCTAGGAATGTAGAATACCCACCCCACACATCCTGAATCTGACCCTGCTTTTTTAAGATCTTCAAGTGATTCATAAGTGCATTAGAGTTTGAGAGGCATTGCTCTAGATGAAACCCCTGATTATATAGATTAGGGAACTGTGGCCCTGATCTGGGGCATTATTAGCTCTTGTTAAAGAACCACGAATCCAAGCCTACTCTTCTGCTTTGTCTGGCCATACTGCTCTTCCCCATATGACACTGCCCCTCTTGAACCTTGAATTCAGTGTTAATTGTGTATACATGATCACTAGCAAAAAAGCAACTGGCCCTTCATTCACATAACTAGATACTGTGACTGGGTTTCTGTGATCTCTGACATTATTGCAAAAACAACTAGCACCATGTTTGTGTATGTAGTGGGTGTGCAATGAATGCTGTAATATTAATATTATTAGTGCTGAGGGTTATTAGTGTTATATGCATGGTAAAAGTAAGAGAAAATTGTGAATGTTTTTCAGGCAAAGTATCTTATCCTCTTATCCACCTAAAACAGACCAGGAAAAGATGAAAGGAAGCTGCTATGGTGGGACCTGGGTTTATTTTCACTTAGATTCCTGCCAGAGGCTAGGAGGAGGTGATCAGCTGGTGACTTAATGCTGCTCGTAACCATGAAGATCATCTTTACCTGGTTCCATGGTACTGATAAAGTAAAAAGATGAGGAGTCATCTAGACACACCACCAATGTCTTTTGTGCCTTTGGGCAGAATCTAGTTTTCTGCTAATTGCAGGTGCAGTCATTCTGGATAAATGGAAGACAACTCATTCCTGGCCAGCAATCTGTCTTCTCATTTTTATTCCCTGTCCTTCTACCCTATCTTTCTTTCTCTACCTTCAATATTTGTTGAGTAGTTATCATTTGCTAGGTTCCACAATAAATACTGGCAAAATGTATAATGCTTGGCTTCTGCCCTCAGAAAGATCCTACTGTAGTAAGAGGGACAGAAAAATGTAGAAGTGCCATGAGATGAGAGCTATGAGGGAATATGAACAAACACCATGAGAGAATAAGAGAAGGTCTGTTGAAGAGTAAAACTAAGTGAGCACCAGTAATAGCTGCACATTGTGACGATATGTTACATATCTGTGTTACTGAGTCTTTCAAGGGGTAGGTGATAGGAAAGTCTGCTTTGAGGTAGTAATATTTGAGTTAAGCCTTGCCCATCAAGTAGTGTATCACCAGTTGGCAGAATGAAGAAGGGTCCTTGTTAGTAGAAGGACTAGCATAAGCAAAGATGGGACACAATGGAAGTGTGTCCACAGAATAACAAATAGATTTGTTAAATCATGGTGTATACAAAGGAGAATAGCAGAGGATGATAATTGGAAAGGTAGGTGGAGGTTTAATTTTGAATAGACCTGAATGTCCTATCAAATAGTTTGGCCTCTATCTAATCCATAGCCACATTTTAAGTAGTATAGTAACATAAATGTATTTGAGTTCTGTATATATATATCTCCGATATTTTGGTTGTGAGGAAAGTTGGAGATAGGAAGAACCAGCTTATAATACTATTAACATAGTTCAAGCAAGGGTTACAAACCCTCTTGCCAGGGCAGGTACAGAAGAAACAGATACATCATGCAAAAAATCTCTTCTCGTCCCTTCCTTGTCTCTCCCTGCGCAGGGCAGAGAATGAGCTGCTTAGCCTAAAATCTAGACTTGGGGTTCACACAATTCACCTGTGGTAGAACCTCCTTTGTTCACACATATTTAAATACAAGAAAAGCTGTAAAGGAAAAGAAATTAAGTATATACTTAGTTATACTTGGAAGTTCATCACCAATTACAACCTTGGTACTTTTCTCTACTTGGATTGTAAGTCAGAAATAATTCGCGTGTTTTACCAAATCCCGTCTCCTAGATTCCTACATCAGAACAGCAGCAACATACTCAGTGCTTGCCGATGTTCTTCCCATCTGGCAGGTGAGGTAGAAGTGGGCTCTGTCTTTGACAACTATAATGGCGTCTATGGGATTTCTTTGCAAGAAGCTGGATACCTTCTCTCTTTCGATGCTTTCACTTCCGGGTGTGGGATGCCAGATCCAGGGCCTGGTGAGTGTGACAAGTGACAGAAATGGGCGTGTCCATTGTAGAAGATGTTAAAATTGCTTATTTTGCAGTCAGTTTTTTTTTTTGTGGGGGGAGGGGCATAAATGATGCTTAACAAGGAAATAGTAGGAATTTGGTATTTGGTATTCCTTCCTTGTGGAGGAGAGACCTAGGACAGTCCTAACTGTGCTGTGTCATGGGTTCCACAGACAGACGTGCATCACCACCAGTCTACTAACTGCACATGGAGCAGGGTTTCACTTCAAAGGGCTGAACCACGGTTACATCTTTTCTTTCCTTTTTTTTCTCGAGACGGAGTCTCACTCTTTCGCCCAGTCTGGAGTGCAGTGGCACGATCTTGGCTCACTGTAGCCTCTGCCTCCCAGGTTCAGGCAATTCTCCTGACTGAGCCTCCTGAGTAGCTGGGTTTACAGGCATGTGCCACCACACCCAGCTAATTTTTGTATTTTTAGTAGAGATGAGGTTTCACCATGTTGGTCAGGCTGGTCTCAAACTCCTGACCTCGTGATCCACCCACATCGGCCTCCCAAAGTGCTGGGATTACAGGCGTGAGCCACTGCACCTGGCCCCACTGTTATATCTTGTTCCTAAATCACAAGGTTTAAATAGCAGTGCCATGTTTAATTAGAGCCGAAGTAAGACTTTTGCTTTGAGACAGAACATCATCCAAAATGGATCCTTTCATCTCTGAAATGTATGTCATAAAGCAAAGGTAGAGTAAATTAGAATTACAGATCTGAATTCTAGAATTTTAGGAAGGACTTCTACAACTATACAGAAAAACTAATTGATTGCTAATAAGAGATATCTCCAAGTAGAAGTCACACTGGGGCTGGTTTAATAAATGCATGTGTTTTATGGGTTTTTGTTTGTTTTGCATTTTGAGATGGAGTCTAGCTTGTTGCCCAGGCTGGAGTGCAGTGGCGCAATCTTAGCTCACTGCAACCTCCGTCTCCCAGGTTCAAGCAATTCTCCTGCCTCAGCCTTCAGAGTAGCTGGGATTACGAGCACCAGCCATTACGCCCAGCTAATTTTTGTATTTTCAGTAGAGACAGGGTTTCACTGTGTTGGCTAGGCTGGTCCGGAACTCCTGACCTTGTGATCTGCCTGCCTCGGCCTCCCAAAGTGCTGGGATTGCAAGCGTGAGTCACCATATCTGGCTGTTTTATGTTTTAAATACAGTTTTTAAAGTGATCAGAAAGTTTATTTTCTTAAGTAGTGTTAACATATCTCCTTTAATTGAGTGTCTGGGAAGCTGTGGCATAGCAGGTGGGCATGTAGTCTTTGAAAGCAGACGAATGATTTTTCAAATTTTTATTCCTCCATTCATTAGCTCTTTAATCTTGAACATTTTACTTAGCTGTTCTAAATGCCCATTTCTTGTCTTTAACCTGAGAATAATAAAACCCAACCAATTGGAGCTATAATAATTCAATGAGATAATGTAAGGTGTCTGTACCATAAGAGTGTGCACAATTCATTTTCTTTGAACTTTTCCCCCACAGAATAAAATGTGCTTCCTTACAGACACATCACATTGGTGTAATTTGATCTCTTCCTAGCAGGAATTGCCTTTACATTTTTTTATTTTTAAATTAGTATACAATCAATCGAATCTTTTGGGGATATATTATTCTATAAATGTTGCCATACTTATAGATTGATATAACCACAGAATGTATAACAGTTACCTCTCCCCCAAAAGACTCCAGCGTGCCATTAGTTTGTAGCCCTCCCATACCCCTAGTTCTTGGCAAACACTAATATATCCTCTGTCATTACAGGCTTGTCTTCCTGAGACTACCACATAAATGGAATTATGCACTGTATAAACTTTCGAGACTATCTTCTTTCATGTCATGTAACGCCTATAAGATTCATCAAAGTTGCCTGTGTCAATAGTTTGTTTCTTTCAATTGCTGAATGGTATTCCATTGTATGGATGTGTCACAGTTTGCTTTTCTATTCACTCATTTAAAGACACTTGAATTGCTTCTCGATTTGGCAACTGTGAATAGAGTTGCTATGGACATTTGATGTACTGGTTTTTGTATGAATACAAGTTTTTGTATCTCTAAGGTAAAATACCCAGGAATAGAATTTCTGGGTCATATGGTAAATATCTGTTTAGCTTTATAAAGCCTGACAAGCTATATGTGTTCCTGCTAGCCACATATGCTCTGTCTCCCAACTGACACTTAACATTACCAGGATGTTTTATTTTAGCCATTCTAATAGGCCTGTAGAGGTGTCTCACATGGTTTTAATTTGCATTTTCCTAATGATTAGTGATATTGATCATCTTTTCCTGTGTTTCTTCATTTATTTTTTAAACATACATGCCCTCTTTTAAGGAAATGGTCTGTTCAAGATGTTTTTTTTTTGATCCATTTTTAAATTGGGTTGGTTGCTTTTTACTGTTGAAATTGTGTTACCTATTAATTTGATAGTTAACATCTTTACCTTACTGAGTCTTCTAATCCATGGGCACTGCATGTCTCTCCATTTAGTTCATTCTTTTATTTCTTGCATCAGAATTTTATAGTGTTCAACCTGAAGATACAGTATAAGTTATGTTAGCTTTATAATTATTTTGTGTTTTTTAAAGCTATTGAAGACTTTTTTTTAATTTCTGAAATTTCATTGCCACAATATAGAAATATAATTTACTTTTGTATGTTGACTTTGTTAAAGTCATTTATTCTTCCTAGAAGCTCTTTTGTTGTTTTCTTGAGACTTTCCTACATAGAAAATTATGTCATCTGTGAGTAGGGATGGTTTTAGTTTTTTCCAGCTTCTCCTAAAGTGTTATCTGTCTAAGGTTCATGACCACTTCTTGGTTTTATGCTACTGTTGTCTACACTGAGGGAGAGGGGAAGAAAAATGTGAAATTGTCTGCCAGTTTCTTGGTACTTTAAATTTGTATCTTCTTCCCCAACCCTCTGGCTGTTTTTCATCATTGAGCCCTCAAAGAGATGCTCCATCCATTCTGCACAGGTTTTATAGCTACATTTAACAGGAGAGACCATGTGAATCGTGCTTACCCATTTTATCTCAAACCAAAACCAAAGATTGATTTGGGATCTTTTTTCTCCAGTAGTTAGGGTATATTTGTTTTCTCCATCCATATTGTTTTTCATTTCGGATCCTTAAGTTCCTTTTCTGACCTTACTCCTGGATAGATAGCCAGGGTTGTGAGCATGAGGCATGTCAGTGGGAGAGAGTAAAAGCAAGTGGATATTGAACATCGAGCTTTGGTTTCCTTAGCGCTGTGCTCTAAAAAATTGATTTAAATGAGTCTGGACACAGGACAAGAGAAAACTTTAACTCGGCTTATGTTCAGATTATTTCAAATTAGTGAGTTAATGAACCCCTTAAACCACAGAAATTATCTGTATCAATTTACAAAACAGGAAATCAATGAATGCTTTCCTTGGTTGGCTCGTGTGATTGTTGGCAATTCTGTGACATTTGCATTTTAAAATGTGTGTGTGCTGCCAGCGTGGGTGATGGGTTGCAGTGAGAGGTGGCTTAGGGACCCAGTCAATGAAAAGAAAGAAACGAGGAAATGGTGATGGAAACTCTGGAGAGCTTGTTTTGACTGTTTTTAATGGTTTTATTGAATTTCGTATCTTGCTCTGGAATCATCATGTAAACTTTGGCTCTCTGGAAACACCTGGGTTAAATTAGGTTAAATTAACCTAATCCCATGAAAACTGCCTGTTAGCTTTCTGCTGTTTCAGAATAAATTTGGAAGAAAAGTCATCCCCAGCTTTAAGTTGCTGTCCTTTGTCGCATCGCATCCACTGTTTCAGTAGCGATGCAAACACCAAAGTGTTTCAGGAGCGATGCAAACACCAAAGCGTTTCAGGTTTCACTTTAGTATTAATACTTCCTTCTATTCCCTCACTTCTGCTACACCAAGAGGCTCTAAGAGCTGGTCTGCAACACTGCCATCTGGTGGCTCCAAAGCTACATGGATGAAAAAAACCCAAATCTTGGTGTTTTCTAGTTTTTTATTTTTGCGAGCCATTTCTTCTGCTGCTTTCAGTTGACTTAGGATGAATTTATAGCAGATTTGTGCACCATTTTGTGCTTCTGCTCAAGCATTTTTCTCTTCCTGGTTGCACATGCTCAGAGGCATCCTAGGTCAAGAAGAAAGAAAACAGAGGCATTTGGAAAGCAACAGTGTTTCTGATAAGAAACTAAGAATTATACAGAGAATATGGTGCTACTGGGGTGCATCCGATGTGAATGTAGCTGTATGAAGTTTCTTTGTCTCTTGGGTTATTTCAGGAGTTTTTAGTCTTCACACGCACAACAGACACCATGTTTGAACTGGGAGATCATTTTGCATTTACAGTTCTTGGTTTTGGAATCATTGGTAGAGAAAATGACTTCCACATCAAACTTTCCCCTGCTCAGTCCCAACCCGCAGCCCCTTCTCCTGTCTTAGCTCCTAAAAGTGCTTTGTTGTTTCATGTGTAATGGTTTTTTTCCTCTAAACAAATCTGGAGAGTTTGACTGTTCCCTGAAATTTTTAGTATTCTAGTTGAAAATGCCAAAATGAACACTGCTGCTTCAGTAATCCTGATGGGAACATAAGTTCATAAGGAACAGGAATCTGTGCTGTGTTTTTATTTTACTACTGTTGGCATCTCATCTCTCTTCCCCAAGTTACTCACCTTAGGAATTCCTCTTTCATTTTTTTCCAATTTCTCATTAATGTGATGTGTGTATATTTTTGTATGTATGTATGTATATATGTGTGGATGGGGTGTATGTATGTGTATTACATATTCTCTTTACTAAACTTAAATTCCTGCATAAATAAGAAAAAAAAGAGGCACATCTGCCTTTCAGGAGTGACTATTTCTGCAAGATTTTTAACTCTGCCTGCAGGTTAATGTTCCCACCCCCCAGAATCTTGTCAATTAGAGCATTCACTGCAAGATCTGGAGACTCGGTAGCAAAAGCATCAGCATTGCTGCCTACCTTTCTCTCCTTCATCATTTGTCCCGTAATTGTCAACCAAGTTCAACCTATTTGAGAGTTGTCATAAAATCTGGCTAGAAGCTCGAAAATTAGTGCTAATACAGCAGCCTCTTCACTCTAAGCAATGAAAGGAGACTGATTATTGAGCAACAGAAGAGATACAGTGAAGATGAAATGGCACCAAATTATCGATATGCTATATGACCAACCTCTGTACAGTTGAATATCAACATGATTTATTATTACACATGAACTTAGAAATATTTAAGGACAGAGACTAAAGCTATTTCATATCCTCCCCCAACCCCCTACCATCCGAAATCTTAAGAACTTGGAAATTGCACACTAGTTCACTCAAAAACATACATAGAGGCTTAATGATCAGTTGGAACCCAAGTTCCAACTTTATTATAGGCAAACTCATGAAAAGTCTATAATTATCTGGCTCACTGATTATAGTTGTATCAATAATACAGGAGTAAAAGAAAAGTTAAGGTTTCCTGACAATCCAAAATTATGCCACAGATCCCATTTACTAAAACTTAAATTCTAGTTCTTCATTAATAGGTGAATTTCTTATACCCATTATCAATCTACATAAATGACTTAATTTTTGTAGAATTATCTCAATAAGTTTGGCTAAAATCACATTAGAGATACAAAGTTTGGCAGTGAAAATTCTGGTTTAGGGAAACAAGCTGACAACATTAGGGTGTTACAGATAACAATTTTGGGAAAACACACAAAAATAAAATCAAGAAGTCAATGTTCAGTGGCCTGGGGCATTTTGTATAGAATTCAGTAGCCTCATCAGTCACAATACTTCTAAGTATCCTAGGGTATTACAGCAACCAATACAGAATTAACTGAATCCCAGAATCTAGATTACATTCTTTGTCCTCTGTTTGAAAGGCAGTGAATATATATGATATACTTTAGGACTATTTCCATAACAAAACGGTTGAAAATATTAAAGATACATAACAGTGAAACCCTCTGCTTTATGGAAATCAGACATATCACTCATGCATTTCTGGTACCAGAATGGACCTGCTAAAGAGTTCCAATCACTATAAGTGTATAGGCAAAAATGTTTGACAGTAGCTTGAATGTCCTGGAAAAATTGAATGTGAGTAGAACTGAAGATCGGAAAATATTAATTTCATTGAAGTGATTCTCAGTACAGAATTTGGGATAGAAAGGAAGTAATGAAAAGGAGGAGTGAAGAAAGGAGAGAAATTAAAAACAAATTTATATATCCATGTGCCATATTATTTATTAATTAAACAAATTTTACTGAATATCCCACAACAAAAACAAAAACAAATATTGGTCTCTGAGACAGTTCTAGCATCCAAATCTCTTGGCCAATCTCACAAGTAAATATCTTATTTTAAAGAAAATCAAGAGTCAATGAAAAAAAAGTATAAATCCAAAATGTGGGGGGAGCAATTTAGAACATTTTTAGACCCCTGTTACTCAAATTATAGTCTATCCAACTTCATTTGAGTGCTTGCTTCAAAATGCACTTCCAGGAATTATCAACATGTGACTTGTGCAGTTACACAAGGTCTTATACTCAGTAGGGCTCTGATCTTGGTTTAATGTGTTGTTTTTGCAATCTAGAAATTCTTAATTTTTGAAGAAGGGGCCCTGAATATTAACTTTGCACTGGACTCCACATATTATGCAGGTCCTGTGCAGGCTCTGGGGCTCCAGTTCTGAGCTGCTGAATAAGAATCTACATTTTATCAAGATCTTTAGGTGATCTCCTTGTGGCCTAAAATTTAAGAAACATTATTTTCAACCATAAAGAACAACTTTAATAAGCAGTATATTTTTCTTTTGTATCATGTGTGTCATTCATGGGTTTTATTGTTCATTGCTCCTGCTTCAAGTTAGTGGAGGATTCACTTATGTAACCTACTCTACAGATAACCTTCATTGTTGGTGTTTTGTACAACTGCTGATAAATGTGTGAGTTTTCTTACAGGTTTCTCCTTCATGAAACAAAGAGTGAGGACCATTTTCAGTTCAAAATGTGAATAACACGATGAAGTCAGAAAATCAGTTAAAATTGGAAGAAAAGGAAGAAATAAGAGGAAACTAAGGAAAGAAGGCCAAAGAAAAAGTGAGAAAACGATACTGAAAGAGTGAGATTGTTAAAATTGTTGTATCATGAAGAATTTGTCTGGTCTTTGTCTTGGGTTCTTGGAATAGAGCTTTTAAAATCTTTGGGATTTCCTAAGCATTAAACGTTTCTTTGTTTTTCATGAACATCTTGGATCACACCTGAGTGTGGGACAATGAGGTGATTCACAGCAGGCCCAATGATAGCTTCAGGAAGGGGGCTGGTCAACAGAAAGAACAACCATGTGATTAGAAGGTTGGGATATGAGTTGGCTCACTATCCAGGGAGAGGGTAGGGACTGGAGATAAAGTTCAATTACGCATCCAGTGATATAAGAAGTCACTCCTATGTAATAAAACCCAATGAAAACTCTGGACACTGAGGCTTAAGTGGAGCTTTCTGGTGGTATGAAAACGTTGATGTGACAAAAGGGTGACAGACTCTGATTTCATAAGAAAGTACAGAAGCTCTGCATTTAAGACCTTCCCTAGTCTTCACCCTACATGTCTCTTTATTAAGCTATTCCTGATTTACATCTTTAAAAATAATAAAAATGCAATAATAAGTGCAGCACTTTCCTAAGTTTTGTCAGTTATTCTAGCAAATTATCAAACATGAAGGGGTCTTGGAAACCCTGAAATTTGTAACCAATAGTTCAGAAATGCTGAAGATCTCAAAAATATGGATGGCATCTGAAATGGAGGTAGTCTTATTGAGAACCGTGCTCTTCAGCCTGTGGGGTTTCCATTAACTACAGGTGGTTAGTGCTAGAATTAAATTGTAGTCCCCAGTGGATAGACAGATAGTTGGTATTAGAACAAAGGTGAAAAAGTAAATGCAAGATGTTGACCCTGTTTTGTGTTGCCACTGAGATCAAGTCGCTGGTCACATAGATGCACACTGAACTGCAATAAGTCATTCCAAAGCAATGACTTGGGATGTATAAGCAAAGCTTGCAGTAAGCAAAGCTTGTACTCTGCTATACACATAAGCTGGTAGCCTGTACGGGAGACTCACAAAGAAGATGCCTGTTCATTCTCAAAGCAAGCTCCCAAAGCTCCTAAAGGCAGGGTCTGGGAGAGGCAAGGGAAGAGAGTGGGAAGTGGGGAAAACATATTACTTCTACAGCTGGGGAGTTCTAGCATCACAAACATGGAGCTAATGATCTATGAAGCCTTGCTACCTCAAAATCAGAAGTCCTTAATCTCTTTGGACTGCATAAATTGACTGCATAATAAAAGCTGTAGACTCTTACTTCATAAAAATTCAGATACAAATGAAAATTTGCTTATGATTTCATCAGGTTTGCTGGCCTTCTGAAACCTATTCATGGTTATCTGTTCCAGTGACTCAAGGTAAGAGCCCTTGTGTTATATAATAGCATGAATTGGTGAATTCAGTGGTGCCTGAATTCGAAATGCTAACTGACCCACTTTTTTGTTATTACTTGCAAATATTGCCTAACTTCTCACTTTGTACCTTTCGTAATTTTTGTGAGTCACATTTGACATAAAATAGAAATCCCATAAGTGGCAGCTGTTTTCATATTCCTAAAAACCTCTCCGCTAATAATATGCATGTGTGTTAGTGGATTTATTTTTTCTCTTCCTTAAAAAATATATACAATAAACATGTATAATATATATGTGCTTAATTACATAGAGAAGTGCTCATTATTAAATAAATAAATCTGTGGAAAAGAAAATGGGGCCAGATGCAGTGGCTCACACTTGTAGTCCCAGTGCTCTGAGAGGCCAAGGCACGAGGAACACCTGAGGCTGGGAGTTAAGAGACCAGCCTGGGCAACATAGCAAGATTCCATCTCTATAAAAATAAAATAAAAAAACAATTAGCCAGGCATGATAGTGCATGCCTACAATCCTAACTACTTAAGAGGCTGATGCAGGAGGATCACTTGAAAGGTTACAGTGAACAATGATCATGCCAGGAGTTCTAGGTTGCAGTGAGCTATGATCATGCCAAATCAAAAAAGAAAATAAAAATTCCATGAACGTCCATCATCCATAGAAATCCAGTGTAAAATCTATAATCTGTTTTCAATCAATAATCAGACATTTCACGTGTCAATAATATTGATTTATATCATCATTTAAATATTTGCATAATATTGCATTGATTTAATTCCATTATTTTTGAAGCCAAGCTCCTGTTGATACTGGTTTTCAGATTTTAATTATTCTAAATAATGCTGTAATAAATCCTCCTAATACATATGCCTTTAAAAAGTTGTCTTTCTTTTTCTTAGAAAACGTTTCTCTAGGTAAAATTTCTTATTCAAACAATGAGCACATTTTGTACTTTGAAACCTCACCAAATACGCTTTTGAAAAGTTTAATCAGGTTACGTTAGTAACAACAGGGCACAGAAACAAAAGTGTGGGTAAATCCTGACAGCATAATACACTGTAAATCTTTCCAATCTTTACTAAAATGATAGATTGAAACAAATGTTTCCCTTTATCTACGTTTCTTTGATTAGTGATTTTTAGATCCTTAGCATTATTTTAGACATATTACCTGTTTGTATCTTTCGTTCCATTTTTTATTTTTGTCTTGCGAGGAAGGGAGCTTATTTTTATTTTTTTGTCTTCCCTCCCCCAGAGATAATTAGGTATTGGGCATATAAAATTTTTGTCTGGCATAAACAGTTTTATTTTTCAAATTTCCACTTGCTTTTCAAATTTGCTTGTATTTTTTGACATAAAAGTTAAAAAAAGATGTCACCTATAATCAAATTTTAAAATGCAGTTTCGATATTTTATATCAGTGATAGAAAATATGTGGTTTTTCAAGAGAGCACTATAGGATGTTAATTTACACAGTATAAAATATTTTTTAATGCACATCAATAACCTAATAATCATTTTTAAAAGCCTAGTCTTGATGTAAGATACTCCTAAATGGAGGATATTGATTACCATCAAAGACTTTCCAAAACTCCCAAACTTTGGACTTGCAGTCTTTAAGAAGGCAGGTTAGTTATTAAAGATAGAGCAAAATCTTAAATAAAATGAACTGTTTTAAAGTTTTGGTTTACCACCTAGCAATTAAGTGATATGTGGAAAATCACCTCTCTGAGTCTAGAGCTATTAAATATGTTAAAATCATACTCATTATCTAATCATAATATTAATTACTCAAATATTTGTTTAAAATGTTCAATTTGTTGTGTTTTTGAAAATTTTATAATCACTGTAGTTTCCTTCCTCCCTCCCTTCTTCTCTTCCTTCCATCTTTCCTTTTCTTGTATCTTTCTGTAATCATATTGCACTTTTTATAGCTTGATTTTAAACAAAATTTTCTGAAATATTTAATTTATACAAAAAATGCTTTGATAAATGCACAAGCTTAGAAAATAACTACCGACACATAAATAGTAAATTGCCAGTACTTTGAAGGTCTGAATGCACTTTCTAACCCATTTGTACATCTTCTGCCTCCCCCACCCCCCAATAATAACAATGTTGCAATCCTGGAATTTGTTTTACTTTTTTCTGATTTTCTTTATATTTTAATTGATGTACATGTTTCTGAAGTGTATAAAATGAAGTTATTTTGATGTATTATCTCTATTTAAAAAAAATCAATGTTGCTTTATATTTCTGAGATTCACCATATATTTGGAGTTGATTCATATTTGTTGCTTGTGTAATAGTCCACTATATAAATGTACTGAAATTCATTTATACATTTTTTAAAACATTTCTATCATCTTTATGCGTCTTTTGGTGCACAAATGCCTGAATATGACTAGAATTGGAATTCAGGGATTCCACACAAAGCAAAATTGTTTCTTAAAATCCTCAATTTTTTCTAAAATCATCACTACCCTATCAGAGTGTATTATTATTATTATTTCCTACTATTATTATTATTTTAAGACAGGGTCTCCTTCTGTCGCCTAGGCTGAAGTGCAATGGCGTGATCATAGCTCACTGCAGCCTTGACCTTCCAGGCTCAGTCAATCTTCTTGCCTTAATCTCCCAAGTAATCAGGCATGAGCCACCATACCTGGCTAATTTTTTTCATTTGTTGTAGAGATGGTGGAGTGTCCCACTATGTGCCCAGGCTGGTCTAGAACTCCTGAGCTCAAGCGATTCCTTTACCTCAGCCTCCCAAAATGGTAGGATTACAGGCATGAACCACTGTGCCAGGCTTATTTCCTATGCTTCCCATCACTTTGAAGAGTCAGACTTTCTAATTTTTGCCTATTTTGTGACTGTCAAATGCCATTGTATTATGATTTTAACTTACATGTACCTCATTAGCCATGTTAAACATATTTTCTTACGTTTGTGGCCAATCACTTTTTTTTCTCTGAAATAATTCAAACCCTTGGTCAACTTTTAATTTGGTTCCCTTTTTTATTGATTTCTATCATTCTTTGCTTATTCTCTATACTAAACTATGTCAAATATTATAAAAATCTACAAATAGAAGCTTCTTATTTCTGGTTTGTCTATTCATTTTCTTTAGAGACCACAATGTGTACGATATTTAATCCAACTAAGATAAAATGTTGTGTATGATGAGGCCTAAGGAATCAATTTTGTTTCCTCAAATGAAAAATTAATTGCTCTAAAATCATTGATTTAAAACTCTTTCCTTTCTTCGCTAATTGGTAATGCCAGTTCTGACATATATCAATTTTCCATTTATATGCAGGTAACATTTTGGGCTCTCATTCTGTTCTAATTATCTATTAATCTATAACTGTACTGTTTTACCACATTTTCTAAGTGTTGATACCTGGTAGAAAACATCCTCCTAAATTATCTGATAGATTCAGAAGCGTCTTGGTTATTCTTGAACTTTTGCTCTATCAAAAAAAATTCAGAAGCACATTTAGTTACAAAGAAAATCACAAACTTAATGGGATTTTCATCTGAATTAAATTATTCTGTGGGTGCAGGGAGAACTGACAGTTTTACAATGCATCTGTTGTTCCACAGAAACAGAATACTTCTACATTTATTCAGATTTTCTTTAATTTCTTTCAATAAATACATATGGTATATACATTGTGTATACATAAAGGTTTGCACACATTTTGTTAGTTTTATACCAGGAGTACTTTATATTTTTGCTTTCAGCAGTAATGACATCTTTTAAAAATTGTATAATCTGTGTATTTAAGTCTAGTATGATAAATTAAAATGAGTTGTGTATAAGAAGCAGACAACTCGGAAAACTATTATTATTTAAAATACTATTGCCTTTCTATATTTTTATATAATTTTTGTTTTTTCTATATCAAGAATCTTATCAGTCAATGATATCAGTTGTATTTCGTTCTTCATAGTTCTCTCTCTCTCTCTCTCTTTTCTTCTGGACCCTCTAACTAGAAAGAACAAGAAAGTGAATTCTGTTTGTATTTCTTATTTTAAAGAAAATGCTTTCCAAGTTTTATCATTAAACATGGTCTTGATTTCATTCCTCCATCTATCATCTTTTTCTTTGGTTGATGATACTAGAAAGGTTAAAAAGTTCTTTTGAATTTCTAATTTCCCAAGAGATTTTATAATTAAGTGCTATTTTGATAAATTGTGTTATTCTATTGAGGTGATCCTTTGTCTGATATTGTTATAAATAATGTTAGTTGATTTTCTGATTATAAACTATCTGAATTTCCACAAAAAGCCAATTAAGTCATTTATTTTATAAGCCTTTACTGTACAGCTTTTTGGTTGCTAATATTTTGTTTGGGATTTTTGCTTCTATGTTTACAAGTAAAATTGCCATCTATTTTTCCTTTATCATATTTTCCTTATCTGTTTGCAGTGCTGTATTAAAGATGGTATTATAAAAATATTTTGGATGTTGTCTGTTTTTATCTACTCTGGCAGAAAGTGAGTAAAACTGGAATTACTGTTTTTAGATATTTTGATAGAACCCATTTGTAAAACTTTCTGACCTTGGCATTGCTTTGGGGCAAAGCATATGTATTAACATAAAGATGATAATTATATATGTTAAATGTTTTGAATGGCTACTGTATATGTGGCTGTGTTCTAACTTTTATTTCTAACGTTGCTTATTTGTATCTTCTCTTTTTTGTGTGTGTGGTCAGTCTGGCCAGTGATCAGGCACTTTTTCAGTCTTTTAAATGAACTCACTTGGGGCCTTTATGTTTTTTCCTCTAGTTATCAATTTCTTCCCATATTTTTTTTCTTTGTTTCTTTTGTTATGTTGTTCTTTTTTAAATGTCTGAATTTGGATATTTAATTTGTCTAAAAATAATTTCTTCTCCTCTAGCCTAAGGATTTAATAATGTATATTTTGCTGTCAGATCACAAGCATCTTGGTGATTGTGCAGTATTAAATAGTAAGTAATATCTTATTGCCATTGTGTTTTTGTCATTGATGTCTATTTATAAGAATTTTTAAATTTCCAAATTAATATTATTTTTTCAATTACCAATTTCTAATTTTTGCTATTAACTTCCATTTCCATTGTACTATAAGAATTCCCTTTTTTTGACATTTGCTGAGGTTTGATTTCTGGCTTTTTATGTGGTCAATATTTGTAAATGTTTCATGTATGCTTAAAAAGAAACTACATGCTTCAATTGTTGACTGGTACTTTATAAATGTACACTAGACAAGATTGACAACTTTATTGCTCAAAATACTTTATTCTCACACATTTTCATCTATCAACTACTAAGAAGGACATTAAGATTTTTCACGATAATGGATGTTTTATTACTTTCCCCTCAAATTTTGTTAATATTTGCTTCAGACTTCCTCATGCAAAGCTATTAGTGTCATAGAAGTTTCAAATTGTATCATAGTTGAAAATGGATCATTATGAGCTGACTACATTTCTTGTTAGAAATACTTTGCCTGAAAGTCTGTTTTTTCCTGATAGCACACCAGTTTTGCTTTTTAAAATTTAAATTCATTTATTTTTATTTTATTTTATTTTGAGACAAGATCTTGCTCTTTTGCCCAGGCTGGAGTGCAGTGGAATGATCACAGCTCACAGCAGCCTTGACCTTCTGTGCTCAAGCAATCCTCCTGCCTCAGCATCCCAAGTAGGTAGGACTACAGGCATGTGTCACTATGCCTGGCTTATTGTTTTTTTTTTTTTTTTTTTTTGGTAGAGATGGGGTCTCATTATGTTGCTCAGGTTGGCCTCAAGCTCCTGGGTCCAAGCAATCCTCCTGCCTTGGCCTCCCAAAGTGCTAGGATTATAAGCGTGAGTTTTGCTTTTTTCGTCTTTTTGGCAAATATTTCAATTTTTAACCCTGCAGTATCTTTATGTTTTAAGTGTCTCTCTTATTAAGAACACAGAGCTAGATTTTATATTTTTGTTCATCCTGTTCAATCCCCATTTTTCACTAGAAAAGTAATAAATTTGTATTTGCTATAATTACTGATATTTTTATAATATATTATCCTATCTCATTATCTTTTTTCTTATATTTATTATATGCCCTTATTTTCCTTTTTTTTTAAGTTTTATTAATTAAATGTGATAGTAGCCAACCTTCAAGATAGTCTTACTTCTTGGCATTCTCCTCCCTGTGTAAGCCTTTCCCACATTGTTCTATTTTTGGTTTATGTGGTCAATAGAATATGGCTGACATGATGGCATGTCATTTCCAAGAGTTGGTTATAAAAGGTATTGCAAGCTCCATCTTGTTGCTTTTTCTCTCATGCAGCAGAAAGCCACTCTGGGGAAGCCAACTGCCTGCCACCTTGTGAGCACTCACATGGAGAGGTCCATGTGGCAAGGAACTAAGGTCCCTGTCCAACAGCTAGCAAGCAACTAAGGCTCTCTGCCAACAGCCAGGTGAGTAGTTCTGGAAGTAGATCGCTCAGCCCAAGTCAAGCCTTCAGATTACTACAATCCTGAAAAACATCTCATAAGAAATACAGAGCCAGAACCACACAACTAAGCCACTCCTAAATCCCTGACCCTGATTTATATTAATTCCTGATTTATTATCTTACAATTTCTATTACTGTAAGACAATAAATGTTTGTTGTTTTAAGCTTAGTTTTGGTGCTAATTTGTTATATAATATATAACTAACACGGTGTGTCTGTGTGTATGTATATGTGTGTATAAATATAAATATATACATTTTTTCCTTTATATTTCAAGATTTTTACTCCATCCACTAGTTTAGAAATTGCATACATTAGTGCTATAATTTTAGTCTTTATCCAACAAATTATAAAAGTCAGTAAATTTAATAACTCTAATAAATTAAAAAAAACTTTGTAACACTTTTGCTTACTCTTTTTTTACTGATATTTTAATTAAATAATATATTCTCTCAATACATTTTAAATCCAACAGATTACAAATTATTACTACTATCTTTTTTAATTCATTCATATTTGTTTATATTTAACCACCTATTTACTAATTTATTTGTTATCTCTATTTTTTTCATTTCAGATCTTATATCTAGAATCAATTTATGTATTCCATATCAAAACCTTTAGAAATGCTTCCATATATGGTCTGTTTGTATAATGCTCTCTGCTTGGCTTACCTGAAAATACTTTTATTTGATTGTTGATTTAATTTTTTAATTGCAATGTCTCATACCCACATAAAACTGCAAATAATAGAGATGCCCAGTTTGAAAAAATTTAAGCAGTGAACATACCAATCGATGGTAATCTAAATCAAGAAATTAGGGTATTATAGCCTTTTAGAGGCTTCCTTCATGATCCTTCATCTAAACTAGCCCTGGAAAGTTAATAACTATGCTACATTCTGAAACCATAGATTAATTTTGCCTTAATACATCATAACTATACAGTATGTAATAATTTATACCTGGCTTCTTTTCCTCAAAGATGTGTATGTGAGATTTACCATGTTGTTATATGTTAATGTAGTTTGTTTTGTCATTGTACAATATGTTATTGTTTTTGTCTATTCCACCATCCATAAGCATTTGAGTTAATTTCAGTATTTGTCTATTACAAAAAATACTTCTGTGAACTTTGTTGTATATTTCTTTTGGCATGCATATATGTCTGTTCCTTTGTAATCAGATAGAAGTGTTGGTTCGTAGACATTTATGACAGATACTGCCAACACTTTTCCAAAGTTCTTGTAGCAATTCTGCTTCTAGTTTTTCCACATCCTTGGATTTGGAATTGTCTACCTTTTGTATCTGAGTCATTCTGGAGACTGCGTAGTCACCTTGTGGTTTTAATTGGCATTTCTTTGGCTAATAGAATTAAACTCATTTTACATCTTCATTGGCTGTTTGGATATTCTGTTTTCGGAAATGTTTATTCAAGACTTTTGCCCATTTTTCTTTTGAGTTGTCTGCACTTTTATATTAAAATGTAGAAGTCTTAAATTTTCTGGGTGTAAGTCCTTTATCGTACAATTATCTTCTCCCATTCTATGGCTTACCTTTTGACACTCTTAACAATGTCTTTTGCTGAGAAAGATTTCCTAACTTTAATATCTATAAGGAATCAATTGTATTTTTTATGGTTGGTGATTATGATTGTATGCATTGTCAGAGAAATCTTTGCCCATTACAAGTCCATGAGGATATGTCTTTTTCTTCCTAAAATATGTATTGTTTTGTCTTTAATCTAAAGCTATGGCCTATATGGAATTTTTTTTTTTACATAGTGTAAGGTAGGGGTAAAGGGATTTTTTTAAAATACGGATATCCATTTGATCTAACACACTTATTGAAATTTTTTATTGTGTTTCTTTGAACATGGTTTAATTATTCATTTATTTTTATCTTTTACAATTTCTCTTAGTAATGTTTTATAGTTTTTATTATATAGTCTTGCACATCTTTCATTAGACATTTGAAATTTTTATGCTATTCTAAATAATTTAGTTTAAGTTTTCATTTATATTTCTTTGTACTTGTACAAAACAATAGATTTTAGTTGTTGATTTTGTCCAGATATCTTGCTATGTTCAACAGTAATTCTAATAATTCGTCTATAGATAATTCCTTTTGTGAACACTGTCATATCATATTTGAAGCAATAGTTTTATTTCTTCTTTCTAATTTTAATACATTTCCCCCTTACTATTACACTTGCAAACATCACTAGATCAGTGTTGATTAGAACTAGTAGGATGCATAGATTTTTCCTTCCAAGTTCAAAGTAGAAGCCATTAATATTTCTGAAAGAAAATGATGTTTTTTTAACTATTTCAAAACTGTACCATGTATCAGAATAAGAAAGTTTCCTTCTACTCTCAATTTGCTAAGTGCTTTTTCATTATTAATGAGGATTAAATTATGTCAAGTACTTTTTCTGCCTCTATTAAAATGATTATATTATTTTCTTGTTTTCTCCCCACTATGGTAAATTATAATGATTG
The DNA here is from genome assembly GCA_004027835.1 of Alouatta palliata. Lineage (NCBI taxonomy): Eukaryota > Metazoa > Chordata > Mammalia > Primates > Atelidae > Alouatta > Alouatta palliata. The sequence continues at coordinate 214,706 of PVKV010000616.1, read as the reverse complement.
ATTTTAGAATTTAATCAATCTCTCATATCTAAAATAAAGTACACTTGTTCCATGATATATTACTTTTCTGATATATCACTGGATTCTGTTTTCTAGCATTTATTACTTATTTTTGTATCTATGTTTGTGAATGTTTATAAGAGAGATTAGTTTTAATTTGCCTTATAATGTCCTTGTTACAATTTGTAATTCAGGCAGTTACGGCTTTTTAAAATGATCTATGAAATAGTCACTCTTTCAATATTCTAAACAAAGTTTTGCAATATTGATAATGTTTCTTTCTTAAATAATTTAGAAAAAAGTACTAATGAAGTTAGCAAGACCTGAGGACATTTGTATTTATAATACATAATTTTTAACGGTAAAATTATACCTTTATTAGATATAGGAATATTCAGATTTTCTATTTCTACTTTTGACAATATTGGTAAATTGCCCTCCTCTCCCCTCCCCTAGGGGTGTTCTAGTCAAAACTGTTTGCAATAATGCTAAATAACCCTGAAACTGAGTGGTTTGCCGTCAGCGTTGGTTTTGCTGTTGTTTTCACAGATCTGTAGGTCAGATGGGTTCTAGATTGTAGCTTAGGTTTAGGCCAGCCTCACAAGCCTATTTTAGAGTCTACATACAGCCTGTTTTTCTTCTGGTAGATAAAAAAAGATAAGCAACGAAGCCAAACCATGCAAACACATCTAAAACACTGGTTGACATTTCATGCTTTATTAGACAAATCAAGGCATAAGGCCAAGCCCAAACTGTGTGTGTGTGTGATGCACAGATCAAGGGGGTGGACAATGTCAAGCCGGAAGAGAAAGAACTGAGTACTACCAAGATAGTATTTCTGTCATCACAAATTTCTTATTTGCTATCATAACATATATTATTATGTATTTGCTATTTTAAAACTTGCTAACTTGCTAATGATATCACTTTTTTCATTTCTGATCTTGTCAATCTGTGTTTTCTGCCTTATTTTATTTTTCAGTATTGCAAGAGGTCTATCAATTTTATTATTAGTTTCAAAGTACTAAGTTTTAATTGTATTAACTTTTATTTTGCATAGTTTTAAAAATATTATTTGATACATTTATCGTTATTATTTTCCTGTGCTTTTCTGTGGGTTTAATTTGCTATTTTTTTCCAATGCCTGGGGTATACTCTTAGATAATTGATTTTTCAGATATAAATATCTTTATAAATATGTATTTAGTATATCTGATAAGTTTTGGGTATGTAATCTTTTTATTATTATCAGTTTAAGATATTTTTAATTTACTCTGTGCTTTTATTTGACCTATAGTGTATTTAAAAGCATATTGCTTAATTTCATAATAGGGATTTTCTGTCTATCTTTATTCACTTATTTGCAGCTTAAATTCACTTTGGTCAGGCAATAGATTCTGAATGATCTTAATTTTTTGAAATTTCTTGAGGCTTGTGTTATGATCCAGCATTTGGCTAGTTTGGGAGAAATTTTTCCACATGAAGCCATGAAGTTGAAAAAAATGCCTTTCCTATGCCATCTTAGTGTTTTAATTGGATTTAATCTAATTTGCATTTGATGAAATTGCTAACATAGTTAGGTATCTATTAACTATTTTGCTATTTGTTTTATCTTTGTTCCGGTAACTTACATTTGTTCATTTTAGACTACTCTTGGGTTAATCCGACATTATAATTTACTTTTTGTTTTCATCTGTTTGATTGTGCATATATTTTACTTTATTTCCATGGTAAATATAGAGATTGCAACATGCTTTCCTGGGTTCAATAGAATCAAAAAAAAATCATTTGAGAAGGCATAAAATACTTTAACTCCATTAAATTCCTCTTTCATGTTAATATTACTTTGCAATTTAATTCTGTATATGTTTTTAAACCATTAACAACAGTTTGGCTATTACTGTGCACCACCTGCCTTCATCTGGCTCTGGTTTGTCCTTCTTCCAAGTTTTCCAAATAACAGCCTGGAATGCTTGCTAAGGCCTCTTTCCACCGACAGACCCCAAAACCTGATCTTTGTATTCAAGGCAATGTGAAACTATCAAAGATACCAGTCTGCTTTTACGGGGACTTTTTGTTTGGTCTCTTAGCCTTCCGTCCCCAGCAGCTTCATAATTTGTTCTATGTCTTGAAAGAAAAAAAAAATGATAACATTAAGTTCTGATCTTCACCTTTCCCATCTCACTTAAGCATCTGGCCCCTCAAGTCTGTAATTTTTCTTTCTGTAGCGTATTGGACGATCAGAAGATGCTCTGTTTTCTCCACCTACTGCTTATTGTCTCTGGGTTGAAGATGTTTGGCTTGGCCATCAGGCTGTTGTTCTGCACCACAAATTAATGAACACAGCGAGTTAAAAACCTGCTGCAGACTGTCAGTTCATTCTGAAACCTCATTCCCACTTTTTCCAATTTTTTTTCTCTCAAAACCTGACTACCTTTTTCATTCTAAGATTTCCTCAAATAGATGTTTGTTTGTATTTTATTCTCCTTTTCAGTTATTCTTGGCAAGACCATTGCTCTATCAGAGGCTGTTCCTGATGTTTGAAACTAGTTGGATGTGCCTGTGTCGTACTGTAAATTTCAGTTATTTATTTTTATTTATGAAATTTCATTAGATGCTTTAAAAAATCTACTTGTCAGACTTTTGGTATTTTGCTTTCTTTAAACATACAAAGCACACTAATTATCTATGATTTTCTTCTAACTTTAGTGTTTGAATTCTTCACAGGCCTGATTCTGATGTCAGCTGTTTCTGCTGTCTCCCCGTCAGGGTTCCTTGTTTTCTTGTGAGTTCTGGCATTTTTACTATAAGCTCATGCTCTTTGGAACTTATCTGTTTGTCTTGAAAGTTTTTGATGCTGGAGTTGAAGCTGTGCTGTTTCAGAGAAGATTTTAATTTGCTTCCAACAGAGACCCTGGCATGTTACCAACTGAGGCCTGATTTTGCCCCCAGTACAGAGGCTGAAAGATAACAAATTTCAGCATTTGGCTTCAGGATGAAAAGCTAGCTTCAGTTCTCCTTGACCTCTATGAATTCCCCTTTTTATTCTTGTTTTGAATTTTCTGGAGTTTTTTTTTTTTTTTTTTTTTTTTTTTCCTTATTGCTAAATCAATGATGCATTTAATACATTTAACTTTTTAATGTAAAGTTAAAAACTTATATGGAGTACTGCACAAAAAAATATGGGTTAAGATATAAACTAAACATCCTTATACAAAGACTCAGGTCAAGACATAGGATTTGACCACCATCTCCACCTACTTTGCATCAACCACATATCCTTCTTTTCCCTCCAAAAATAGCCGTTATCCTGACTTTTACAGTAATCACGTTCTTGGATTCCTACGGAGCTTAATCACCCAAAGGTGCTTTCACTGACATTAAAATTCAGTTGTGTTAATTTTTTATTTGCTTTTTTCCATACTCTTAAATTTATGACCCTCCTCAACCCTTTCTTTTCTTTACAATTATCTGTTGAAAAAAAAAAAACTATTACAGCATGGATTTTGCTGATTGCCTCTTCATGGTGCTATTTCACATCTTCTTCTGTCCTCTATGCTTCCTGCAGGTTGTTGTCTGGGTCCAGAGGCTGAATCCCTTTGGCTGGTCTGTAGGTGGAGGTGTGCACTTTCACCAAGGGCCACACAGTGCCTGTCTGGCTGTCTTTATGTGATATTAGCATCTGTTTATGTTCAATGCATTGGTCTGTTCATTAATCAGGATTGTAAATGGTGATATTTTATTTTATCATTTCATTTGCAGTGTAACTTTGAATTAATTCGATAAAGAGATAATTCTGATTATCAATTAGATGATTTTCTAGTGATGCAGTTTACATATGACAGGAAGAATAAACGTTTGATTTATGTACCAGTGTTTACTGTAATGCATTAGTTTCTTACTCACTTGAAGTGATTAGTAGTACCAGCATGCACACATATACACACATAGACATGAGCTGTTACTGAGTGTGTATATACACATATATGTGAACCCATAGGTTTAAATATATTTGATAAATTTAAATCCATTGAAAGCATTATCTTTACTGAAACCAAAATGGTTTCATCTTTCGCCACTGAGAGTCTCTTCAACTTGTTTCTGAAGCTCTTGCAAAAGGACCCTGGATGCTTCAGGCTCACCTTCTAAATTTCCTGCCCTAGACTTAGAATCAATTGTTTTTCCATGAAGTTCTGTTTTCTTTTAGTGAGAAGTCATAGTTGGAAACCAAAGTCTAAGTAACAGAAATGCTCATTTTATTTGGTTGTTCATCATTTATACACTTTCACAAGATACTTACATATATTTTGTCCGGAATTTATTTCTCTGCAGGACAATTGCTTAGGTTATTTTCCTAACACATTACAAGAAAATGAAGTCCATTGTCTGCTGGTTAACTGGAGTGTCATACTATATTTCTACATCATGAATATTAATTTAACATTCAATATACATATGCATGGCTAAATTATATTTTTAAAGATGATCCTTTTTAGTTTGTTTATTCCCTGCAAATATTAGATTTCTATAAGCAATGCTTCCTGTAACTGAATATTTATAAAGTTCCAATGATTTCCTTAGTTCAAGTTTCTTTAGCTGCAATTGCAGGTACAAACTTGCAGAGTATTCAAATGGCTTTGAAATAGATTTCAAGTTTCTTTCTGCCTTATGGATAAAGAATATAGAAGACACGGACCATGGAGCAAGAGTATTCTAATATTCTTCACTGTAAAATAACCTAATAGCAGTCAGTTTTATCCATAAGTAAACCAGGAACTTGGTCAACATATTAGATGCCCCTAGAACCTAATCAGCACTAAGCAAACTGACAAACGTCAATTCCTGAATCTTTCACTAGAAGAAGCAAGCCTTGGATATAGGTTGATCCAGTTACGGGAGGCTTAGCCAGAGCAGCCAGACAATACATAAAACATATTTCTCTCTTGGCTGGGTCAAGAATCAAAGCGATAAATATGCTGAAACAGCCTCTTCCGTGTGGAGGCTCCAGTTACCTATGGAGTCCATGTATGCCTCTCCTCCTCTGCTGCTCCACCACCAAGAGGCAGGTGGGTTCCGGGAGTGACTCCCTCCTCACCCCACTCCTATTCCTAACCTTTTCTCAGTGCCAGCAACACAGGTTTCATTCACTTAGTTGCTCCACGCCCCTCAAATTAGCAGGTGGTAGTGTGTACAAGGGCATGTGTACACACAGCAACTGGGATGAAAATCTTGCTTTGTCCTTGTCGTGGAGCCCCGAGTCCCGGATGTTAAGAAAGTCATAGATTTCTGGGGAAGGGGGGCATGGGCTTCACTCTGACAGCCATTTCACAAGGCGCGACATCATGAAGGAAGGGGGTCAGGCATTAACACAGCTGGCAACCTACAGTGTTAAATTGTCCGTAAAAGCGGTTGTTAAAGCTGGATGAAAAAAATAAAAAATAAAATAAAAATGCAGCCCTTCTGCAGACACTCCATGGGCTGCTTATTCAGGAATTTTACAAAAGCTCAAGGCCGTAATGAGGCCTCTGGTACTCCTCAGCGGCCGGCTCAGCGTGACCGGCAGGCCACGTGATCCCTGTACACTGAGGCCTAATTGATGAGGTTTTGATGCTTAAATGGAGCGCTGATTGCGGGAGTTTCAAGGAACTGCTGCCAGTTAGGGCTCTGAGGTGAGGGGAGATTTTTACACTTCATTCCCAGAGCTTAGCTAATGACTGTTATGAAATGAAAACTAACTTAGGGAGAAATGGAAAAGGGGAGAGGAACGAATGCCTCTGGGTCCAATTCTGTAATCTGATAGTCCTTTAGCTGAAAGTAACTGGAGAACAAAATACCCCTGGAATACCTTTTGCTCATTCAACTCCTGAAGAGCAGTCAGCTTCAGTTCAGATTGTAGACAGTGCATCTGGTTCTGGAAGGTTACGTTAATTGGAAAAGCAAACACCTTAAAAATGAGGTGCTGTGATCGCATGTTGATGAATTGTAAGACGCTTCCCCTGTGGTGTAGAGGAAGACAGACTGGTTCCAGTGCTGGTTCAGCCACTTACTAGCTCTGGGCTGGTTTCTTCCTTCTTTAAGACTCATTTTCCCCTTCAGTGACATTTGGGTGAACTGCACCTTGGACTTACAGCATTATTATGACAATTCCTCACATTCATTTCTTGATAATCAGCACCCAGCATCTATGGCTGAAGGCTCTGCCCAAATCAGAGACTATTCCTTGCAAGACATTGACATCCATCTGGATCAGGCCAAGACACTCTCTCTTTTGCTGTTAGTTGTGGCAGGCGAACTGGTTGTTCTGTATGAAGAACAATGTCAACCACCAAGACAGCCACCACAACTTACCTTTATCTTGTGCTTGCCATATACCAGGCACTGTACTCAAATTGGATTATCCTGTTATCCCAGTATCATCCCAAGATGCCACTTGTCTTAGACACACCTTGTCAGGAGCTGCATAAGGTCAGACATAACCAGGTCCAGGCATGTTGGTGTCATTCCACAAAATCAGACTGTTACTGTGCAATTTGAATCATAAGAGCCATAAGCTACAAGGAATTCCCAAGGGCATTTCTCTTTAGGACTTCCTGTTCATTCAGTAGTCAGAGCTGTGGTCACACAGGCTCAAGCCACTTCACAGGTCAGTCAATATTTGCAAACCATACATAATAGTGTACTTAATCCATATATAAATGTTATAGATCAAACATTTCCCATCAAACAGAGTAACATTTAGCATGAAGGAAAAAAAAGATAGAAAAAAAAAAGCTTAATACACCAGTCCAAGGAGACTGATGTGGATAAGTAGAGTGTATTGGCCTGATCCAGACGGATGTCACTGTCTTGCAAAGAACAGTCTCTGATTTGGGCAAAGCCTTCAGCAGTAGATGCTGAGTGCTGATCACGAATGACAGCAAGATGGGGTCAATCAAGACAGCTGTCTCAAGCTGGTAAAGTCCTGCTGTTTTTATTGCCAGAGTGCTCTGGTGAAGACTGATGGTGAGAAAGTGTGCTTGTTTATGGTCTTATCTTGTTGTATGCAATTTTTATTGATTAGGTGAATATCTGGTCGTAGTTGTCATGACACCATTTGAAATGTAAAATGGAGTATATTTCTAAGATGGAATCACTTATGTCAAAAGTGTTCTATACACACCTCTTCCTACCATTTGCTTTCTTCCTTTCTCGTCACTCTTCTCCATTCCCGGGCTAGACCTTGCTCTAAACCTGGGTTCTAGCAGCCATGGTTGCTGTGGGGACAGTTAGGCTGCTGCCAGTGTGGTACTTGACACCCAGGGCTGTGGATGTCCAGGTTCTCGGTGAAGCTGTGTCATGAAGCAAGGGAAGCTCTGAATAACAAGGTCCATGTGTAAGGAGGTTCAGGTCTGAGGTTAAAAATCTGCAGTGCTCAATTGTCGAGGTAGCTCAAAGAGGAGTCAGGCAAGGATCCTGGAAATGTTCCAAAAGCCAGCCATATTCAAGGCACAGGAGTCTTCACGCTGTGTCTGTGACTGAGCCTGTGAGGAGAATGGCTCTGAGGCATTTCCCACAGGAACAAGCTTCCAAACTCCTTGGTGAGACACAGCGGTTCTTCCCTATGCTGATGACTTTTATGATTTGTGTTAGAAGTGTAGTTTGAAGCTTATCTCATTACAGGATCTGGTACCATTGCAATATCTTTATTCAAAAATATCTTCCCCATTCACTCTTCTTCCCCCTTCAGTTTCGTGTCCCCTAACACTATCCTGATTGCCCTTGCAAGGTTACCAACATCCTCCATGTTGAAAAGTTAATGAGAGTTCTTAGCTCTTATCTCATCAGATACCTCAATAGACTTTAACTTAATTAACACCAGCCTCACTCTTTTCCATTAGTTCTTGGAACACCCTAGTGTCCTTCTTAGTTCTTGGAACCTCTTAGTGTCCTTTTTAGTTTAGTTCAGTTATTGCAGAAACATTAGTTCATTGTAAGCATATTGCATGGGAGGAAGGTTTCTTCAATCTCTCCCCGAGGCTGAACCTTTCTGGTAGACTATGCATTATGATGGACAGTGAAGTCACCTAGATTCATCATCTGCACAGCGTACTCTTATTCACACCTACATCCCTAGAAATAACATTTTAAAAGGTAGCCAAAGGCACTTTCTCACTTTCTCATTTATCTACCGCTACTCAGCCCAGCACCATCTGGGTTCTCCCTCTATGTCTGCTAAGAAACTTTGCTTGCCAAGTTTCTAATGACCAACAACCTAAATCTAATGATTGCTTTTTCAACTTTATTTTATATGCCCTTGTTGTAGCATTTGAGACAACTAAAGTGAAGTTCTCTCTCATGTTTTCTTTTCTAACACTAAAATTTGCTAGTTTCCTTCCCACACGCTATCGACTCACTCGTTCAAGCACCTTACAGCCCTGATTACGATCCTTTGACATCACAAGGACCTTAGATCCAATGACCTCGCTATGATCATCTATCTTTATACTACTTGGACTGGTCCTTGAATTTCCTCATCTTTGCTTTCCTGTTTTCCATCTCCTTTTTACTTTCTGCTACATATTCTGTGAGAGAGTCTCAGTGTTGCCTTCAAAATTTCTCTTTAGTTTTTCCTTTCCAGTATGTGATTTTTTAAAATGTCCAGGGCCTCCTTTTGGAGCTCCTAGTGTTTCTTTACTTGGCATCTGTTCCTGTTTCATGGTTGCAATTTTTTCCTATATAGAAGTATAGAGATAAGAGTTTTCTTCTCCTTGCAGAGTCACTGTTTTCTTCGAACTGTGTCTATTTATATTTGTTTTGAACTGTATTTTTCATGTTGAGCATATCTAATTCGAAACTCTGAAATAAGAGTGCTACCAAATCTGAAGCCTTTTGAGTGCTGATGTGATGCCACAAGTGGAAAATTCTACACCTGACCTCATGTAATGAGTCTCAGTAAAAATGCAGTCAAAACTTTGTTTCATGCACAAAATTATTAAAAATATTATATAAAATTACCTTCAGGCTATGTGTATAAAGTGCATATGAAACATAATGAATTTCATGTTTAGACTTGGGTTTCATTGCCGAGTTATCTCATTATGTATATGCAAATATTCCAAAATCCAAAAGAATTTTGAAATTAGAAACATGACTTTCCCAAGCATTTCAGATAAGGGATGGTCAATCTGTATGAACTATCCTCAGATGTCTGGAAGTCCTTAATTACCAGATCTTGGTTTAGAGTCATTGTTACAAAGCTCATTGGAAGTTCTGAAAGTGCGGCTGTAGGATGTAGACTAGGGAGAAATCAGACTCAGACAGTTAGTGGGAAAATCTCTTGTGTCAATTTCTTTATGACTTTCCTCTTGGCACAGTGAAATTTCCCAGAGAAGACTCTATTAGTCACTTGCTTAGTGAGTGAAGAACTGATTCTCATCATTTATGGGCTGAATAGAAATAAAGACATGCGATATCAGTTTCCAGTACCCATGCATGCACTTAAATCTCTTGTTTTTAGTATACAGACCCATGTCCTAACTGAACCTATTATCCACAAGTACAGAGCTTCTGTTTTATTCTCTCAAAATGCAAGTCTCAGTTCTTTGCCAGGGCGAAGAGAAGACTTGTCAGTCTGCTAACCCAGTTGGTGAGAGGATCTGATTACTTCTCAAATCCATTTCCAACCGATCCTCCTCGATTTAGCTCCTTTCCTTCAAACTGGCTTCTGGAATAGGTAGTTTCCTCAATTATGGAGACTTTTGGAGGTTCTAGTATAAATTGTGTTTGCTGTTGGATTTCTCTCCCACTTGTTTGGAATTCAGTCTTCTCAAGCCCCCAAAATATTGTATGCATTGTCCATCTGATTTACGCCATCCAAAATTTGTTATTGCTTACCCCTTTCTCATTTTTCCTATCTCTGGATAATTTTGCTTTTAAAATACATTTATAGTTATTTTCATGAGATTTTAGGAGAAAAAAAGAAGTTACTGTAGGTGCCCAATCTACTTTCTTTTCCTCATCTTCTTTGATTTTTATTCACCTGAATTATTAGCTTACATTCTGAGCTACAAAATTCCTGAGACAATTTCTGAAGATATGTTTAGTTCCCATACTGGAATGAGAATATGGCTGGGGATAACACATGGTTGTTCCAAAATTATTTTTCTTATTAATCCATAGATTATTTCCATTGTTTTCTTAAAACAAGTGGTGGCACTAATAAATCTTATTTTTATCTCCTCATTCTTGTGTAGGTGATCTCTGTAAGCTATTATGATTTTCTTTATTTGCTGGTGTTCTAAAATTTCTCTACTTTTCCCTTCTGAGTTTGCTGTTGAATATAAAACTTCTGAATCTATCCCTCATAGTTCTAACTTTTCCTGAATTTGTGAGTAATTTCTCAGTGGGAGTTTCCAACTCAGTCATTGGTTCCATAGCTGTTTACTCTGTTCCTTTCCTTAACATTGCCTTGTAAGTATCTTAATGGTACTCAGTGTCTCATGTCACGAATCCCATCATATCATGTTGCTATGTTAAAAGTATCTCCATCAGTTGATCCCTGTTGAAAATCTGTCTTTCTGGGGCTGCTCTTCCTCAGATACTGATGCGTCATCATACCTTTGTCTTTATTGCTTTAAAATGTTGGTTTTCTGTGATGAAGGGAAGATAGTGCTACTTGGGAGCTGCTCAGGTGGCTGCTCTGCTGTGAGCTCATGCTCCTTTCCTTTGTTTGTATTACCAGACACAGGGCACTGCTTCTTAGTACCCATACCCTGATATAGGTCTTTGTCCTTTGGCGTGTTTCCTGGAGACACAGACCTAGAGACGGAGATTAGCAATTAGCACACAGGTGCTTGACTGATAATGCTTTTGGTATCACCACCTTGGGAGGGAGCGGACAGAAGCAGGGCTGGGCAGGAGAAGCCGAACCTTAATGCAGTCCCAACTTGGGCTGAAGGGACTCCATTAAAACCTGGGATGATCCTTCAGGCTTGTTCCAAGTTAGGGGTGGGGAATCTGAGCCTTTCTGCACCACACTGAACAGACGTTAGATGTGGGTTGCTCTTGGAAAAGGGTGTGACATTGGCCACAGTGGTTTTCTCAGCCAAGGCTATCCTCAAAAAAGGCTGATAGCTGAGGCCTGCTTTTGCAAGCACTCCCAGCTGCTGAGGACAAAAGTTCTTGGTCCCTGAAGGTGAATCTGGGTGGCACATCCTGCTGTCCATCACAGTTGTTTTCTGAGTCACTGAAACAATCTCCTAACTGGTCTCTCCGAGCTCCCAGCTTGCCTCCTCTCCAAATCACTTCTCACACAGCTGCTGGAATGAATCTTTAAAAGGATATTTGAGCGGGGCATGGTGGCTCATGCCTGTGATCCCAGCACTTTGGTAGGCTGAGGTGGGCGGATCACCTGAGGTCTGGAGTTCAAGATCAGCCTGACCAACATGGAGAAACTTCGTCTCTACTGAAAGTACAAAAAATTGGCTGGGCATGGTGGTACATGCCTGTAATCGCAGCTACTTGGGAGGCCGAGGCAGGAGAATGGCTTGAACCCGGGAGGCAGAGGTTGCAGTGAGCCAAGATGACACTACTGTACTCCAGACTGGGCAACAAGATCAAAACTCTGCCTCAAAAAAAAAAAAAAAGGATATTTGGTTATATCATTTCAATGATTTCCCATTGCCTTCCAATTAAAAAGCTGAAGCCTATTGACAGTATGATATAAAGCTCCTTCAGGGTTTGTCACTTACCTTTGTCACAAGTGTATCCACGCCTCTCACCACATCCACATTCCAGCCATGTGCAAATACTGTTATTTTTTGCATTTTTTTTTACATTTGCATTTTTTTTACATTCCTGTGCATTTAAACATTCTGCTGTCTCTGGTACTAATAATATTTTTCACTTCTCCACTTGACTAATTCCTATGCCCTCCTTTAAAATTCAGCTGGGGCACCATCTTTCCTAGTGAATCTTATCTATCTTCCATATCTGATCAAATGCTCCTCCTCTGTGCTCTCAAGATGACCTCTTTCATTGCGTCTATCACAATATATTTTGTCCCTGTTTGTCTAATTCCTCTGATGCACTGAAATCTCCTCAGGGGCAGGGACTAAGTCTTTCCCAACTTTGCATAGTGTAATAAAGTTTATACCTCCTATTTATTTGTTGAATTAATTATCTCCCTTACCCCTGCCATGAATAAAGATGTCATAACCATAGTGAGCTAAGCCCATAGGTAGGTTAGCAGTTCAACATGCAACATGACATTTCTTTAGAGGCAGTTCAATTTTGTATGAACCAACTATTTTGAGCATACCAAACAATGCTTTATGAAGCCAGACCCAGGCAGAGTATTCAGGGTCCTGAGTAGACTGCGCATTGTGGTGAAGAAAGATGCAGGACTCTGAGCCAGAAGATCTGGTATCATTTCTTCCTTTTTCATTTATTAGTAATGTGTCTTGGCAAATAAGTCAACTTCTCTGGCTTCTTGTGGCCTTATCTGTAACAAAGTGGGATTGGATTACATCATTCCCCTGTCTTTATGAAATCTGATGATTGGATTGTTTGCCCAGCAAATGTGTGATTGTCCTCTGCAAAATTCCACTCTGAACTGAAAACTCCCAACTTCCTGCTTTGTCTTGTTCTGTATGGGCATTGCTCCTATCTTATCTGACAACTCTGGAGTAATTTTCTCTCCACTCAGCCAGTCTCCTCTAGAGTGAGGCCATAAACATCTCTGAATTCCAGATAGGCCTTTTCTGGTGCAGAAGACACAGTGGCTGTCCTACGATGGCCTGAAACACCTCAGGTCCCAGTGGGTGTAGGCAGAAACTCTATAGATCCGCAATGTCGCCAAGAGCAATCTGGATGACTCTAGGGATGGGGAAATCTCATATCTGTTAGACTTCCATAGCATCTGTGGAAACCGACATGCATTGAAAACTCAATAAATAAGATATTACAGTCATGTTTGGTTCCATTTCATAATTAAAGGAAGAAGGGTAATTTATAATTCCAATTACAGAAATGTTCACTATATTTTTACATTTAAAAATACTTAAAAAATATAAATACAACATATATTCCAAACTCAACACTCTATTTGTTTGCCACTATATATAATGCATATGACACATGGGTCACTTTTCCCTTAAATTTTTACAGATGGGGAAATTGAGAATCAAAACTTTATGCATCTTGCCTCTTGTCTTGGTGTTTGTTATGATAGAGATGGGAATATTTCAATTTATTGACATGAAGTGTGCTAACTGGTGTGTATTTTTTCCTTAGAATTTTTCTCTTTCTTGGGAAAAACAGTCCTTAAATAACTTTGGTCCAGCAGATTGCAAAACATGTTTCTGGCTGCATAGTTGGAGTATCACATGAAAGCACAATTCTGATAAAGAGAAAAGTTATGAGGAAATCAAATTCTGCTGTCGATTCACTTGACATCACTGTAGCAATATGTCCTGGGGTCTTCTGATCACCCACAAGTGTGATACTTTATGTTTAACAGTATCTGAGTCTAATGAAAGGGCCCTCTACAAACTGGCTGCGCCTGAGGCTGGGGGTCACCATGTCTCTCTTCTTTACTGCAAAATGTCCCTGTGTTGGTTCTGTGCCTGGTTCTGCCAAGTGAGTAACTGAAAGCTGCAGATGCACAGTTTGTTCCTGAAGTGGTCTACTTCTGATTACGTGCCAAGAGATAGCCACAGATATTTGCCCTTAAACACAGGTCCAAATCTGAGACTTAATTTTATCTATCTATCATCTATCTATCTATCTATCTATCTATCTATCTATCTATCATCTATCTATCTATCTCTCTATCTACCTACCTACCTATCTTACACATACACATACAACCATAGTTAAGACTCACCAGTATTGGCATCCAGAAAAGGAAATAATCAAGAATGCACATGCCATTATCCTTAGTGCATGGAGGCAAAAATGTTAATCTGATGTTCAGGAAAGGGGATCACAAACCCCAGCTTAATAACAGTGTACAGAAAGTTATTAGGCTGGGGTGTTGGGGACAGGGGAGCATGAAGGCAGTGCTTCTATAAGAAAAGGAAATTCTCCAATAACCCTGTTCAGGATATAGTGACAGTATTAGCTTTTGGGAATGTCCTTTGAGATCATGAATAAAAGGTCTGAGATAAGTAGCAATTATAAAAATAAGACTACATCCTGGATGTAATACATCTCATGTATTAGAGTTATTTAATAATATTCTTGCTGTGTCTCTCCAGTACACAATGTCTAGAATTCCCAAATTAGCCATTGAGGGTTTCAAAGAGTTTTCCCAGACACCTTTATTTCCCTTTGTTTGTATGCTGGCTAGATTATTCTTTTGTGTTATCCATTTTATAGAAAGAAAATGCTTCCTATGACTAAGAGACCAATTTGTAATGTGAGGTGAAATTACCTAAGGTGTCTTTCTGCCGTGCACACACTAAACCTTCCTACAATGTTGATTTGATGTGTTTGTAATGGGCACAATCTACTTAGAGAATATTCCAGCAGGTTGTTAGGCGGAGACACAAGAGAACAGTCTCTCCCTCCACCAACTTCCACCCCACAGGGAATCAGGATACTTTGTTTCAATTACATTTAATACCTATTGCTTCCACGAACCTTAGCCTGTGATTAAATATTGATACTGTTCTTTCAGATTGGGCTTCTGTTTTACTTTTGAGTTGTATTTCTGGAGAAAGAGCGCTTCTTAAATTATTCCCTTTACTCTCAAAAATTACATAAATGAAGCCAGAACACTAACATTTGGCTCTTTTAAAGAAATTGATTAAGGCATCTTTATAACTAACTGTCACTACCTGTAAGTATCCACATTCAATACCATGCTAACCAATGTCTGTGTTTAAAAGTGAAGTTCTTCATGGCAGGGCCATGCCCGTTCTTTGTATCTTTTCTTTGTATGCTTGTGTAATTCCTGGCACATAACAGGTGATCAATAACGCTTCAGTTAATTTACTTAAATAAAAATCAAATATTTCTCTTCTATCTTCCTTTGTCATTATTCTTACAGAGATTTCCACATCATGTACACCATGGCCAGTTTAATATTTCCATCCTTTCAGAAATGAACTAAGTCACTATGATGATTAGTTTTAATGTCAACTTAACTATCTTAAGGGATACCCAAATAGCTGGTAAAGCCTGATTTCTGGGCATGTCTGGGAGGGTGTTTCCAGAAGAGACTGGCATTTGAATCAGTGGACTGAGAAAGGAAGATCTGCTGTCACCCAGTGTGGGCAGGCACCATCCAATCAGCTGAGGGCCTAGACAGAACCAAAAAGGCAGAGGAGAGGGGAATTCACTCTCTCTTCTGGAGCTGGGACACATCTCCTGAGCTTGGACATTAGAACTCCAGGTTCTCTGGCCTTCAGACTCCGACTTGCTCTAGCAGCCCCGCTAGGTCAGGCCTTCAACTGTGGACTGAGGTTATATCATCAGCTTCCTTGGGTTGCCAACCTGCAGACAGCACATCTTGGGACTTCTCAGCCTCTGTAATTATGAGAGTAAGCCAATTTCCTATATAAACTACCTTTCATCTACCTCTCTCTATATCTTTCTATGTCCTATTAGTTCTGTTTCTCCAGAGAACCCTGACCAATACAGTGACTTTTCCAAATGTTATACAAATGGTGCTGGTGTCGGGGTTAAAACCCAGGAGTTTTGCAGCCTCACAGCTGTACAGCTAATGTGTAAGATATTTATTTATTTACTAAGCATCTGCTATTTGCTACTCCCTACACAGAGGATAAAGAGATGAATAAGAAATAAAATATTATTGGAGAAGATTATTTCCTAATAGGGGAGATACTGACTTAGTATATCTTAATGTCACGTGTATTTCTCTAATGGACGTGGCACCTAGTGAACACATAGTTACTGGCATTCAGTGGATATGCAGTAGCTATTTGTTGATTGGATGTTTTTGAATGTCTGGTTTGATACCACTGTATCTTGATGTAAATACAGGCTTACTCTGTTTTATTGTATGTTACTTTATTGCACTTTCTAGATATAATTTTTACTGTATAGAAACTGGGAAATTAAAAACTGTGTATTACTCTTTGTATTATGATTGGGCTTTTCACTTTATTGTGGTGGCCTGGAACCAAACCTGAAATATGTCTGAGCTATATATGTAGTTAATTCACTTTCATAGAGAAGGAAATGAGACTCTGGAGGGAAAAAAATAACTTATTACCATGGAGCCCTTGGTCCTAGAGGCATGGCCAGGGACATGCCCAGTCCATCCAGAAGCCATGTGAAAGCTACATAAGAATTTCTGCAAAGACTCTTGCAATTGGGATATTTTCAAAGTTTAAAGGCAAAATAATGATATTAAAATCATTCTAATTAAAATTAGAGAATCATATGAACAGAACTCCAATTAAAACTGCATGAGCCAAAACAAAAACAAAAACCCAATCAACCCAGTCTCTTTTATCTCTACAGACCAGCCCCTTTCCACCCCTGACTTCTGCAGTCAATTGTGTTACAGGGTCACCATTCAGCATAAAACACTTGTTATTTCTCTTTTTTCAGCATTTGCACCGAGCTTTTGGTCAAGACTTACCCTGGGCATTCCAGGAAAGATGCACATCAACTCACCAAACAACCAATTCATTTCTAGAGCCTCTTTAAACATGTTTGGTCTGCAGGATATAGCTGAACATTTTATTATGTATTGCTTCCACTAAGATATAGAAAAATACTTATTTGTAACTCCTGCTCTTTCTAAATTCCCCCTTTAGAATGAGGAACATAACACAGTAATGTATGATTGTTTACTTCTCTCAGCTTTGCTTCCTGTGCCAACATGTTAAGTGTGGGAGGGATTTGTGTTAGGAATGAACAGCCAGGCCAGGTGTGGTGGCTCATGCCTGTAATCCCAGCACTTTGAGGGGCAGAGGCAGATGGATCACTTGAGCCCAACAGTTTGAGTAATGTGGCAAGACCCCATCTCTACAAAAATTAAAAAAGCTTAGCCAGGCATGGTGGCGTGCACCTGTAGTCCCAGCTACTCAGGAGGTTGAGAGGAAATAATTGAGCACAAGAGGCAGAGGTGGCAGTGAGCCAAGGTCGTGCCTCTGCATTCCAGCCTAGGTGATAAGAAAAAGAAATAGAAATGAAGCACCAGTCATCATGGCTTTGGTGTTTGAACTATATGCCAGATTAACCTTAATAGGTGCTACCTGCTTAATATGGACAGCAAAACTAACGGCAACACGATAATCAACATTATTACTATATCAGTACTTGAAAAAGTGACTTCATTTTCAAGTGACTTCTCCCTTTAATTTTAAAACTTGCAATCAAACTTTTAAATTTAAAAGTTTATTTTAAACAGTCAGTCATTTTCTTTAGCTCAGTCAAGTGTCTCCTTACAGATTATAAATAAGCCACACAACAGAAATGGAGGACAGATATATTTAAAGGTTAAGATATAGGTGATGCTTTTAACTGGAAAACAATCAAAAGTGAAGCTAAAATATGCCTTTGCAAATAAATGCAAGTAAATGTAAAGTAGGATTTGGTTTACCAAAATTAAATTATACTTAATATTTTTGTTTTGACTGGACATGCTCTTTAAACGGAAGTGCCTGTATATTTATTTACCTAAAGAAGAAAGAGAAAAGAAGAAACTCCTTTAGGTGGCCTATTGATTTGAAGTATAGTTTGAAACTAATTTGTAGGGAAAGGGGCATCGCCAAGTAATTCACAACAGTGTCTGCTCCTAGCCAGTGTAAACAAACTAGAGCAGTAATGAATTCTTGGTGGTTACTGAAATCAGCTTGCTGTGAAGAAGCAAAATGATTTGCTTTAGTGGATTCCTGATGTGTTGATCGGCTGCCCAGAATTGAGATCCAGTTGCCAGAGGGGTGCAGGGAGTAGAAAACGAAATTTCAGCTTTCCATGGTCCATAAATGTCTTGTGCAAAGACAGGGTGGAACAATTTGCTGCCCCTATGAGATAGTATGAAATGAAGGATTGAAAGGGTTATGCCTGTACCTGAAATAGGAGCCTTGATTATTAGAGACTGGTCACGACCTAGGTCCCCGCTTTCAGACGGCAAGAGCAGTGAAAGAGGGAAAAACACCCCTCCATTTGACCAGGGGTGGTGGATATGTTCCTGCTGAGCTAGCCTACCTGCTCCCAGAGTCTCGACCTATGCTAGTGTAGATCTAGAGGATGCTTGGTCTCATTTTTCACTCATTCATCTTCCTGGGAAGAAAAGCAATTTGTGTGATTAGTGAAACTGAGAGAAATAACTGAGAATGTGCTCCCCAGCTCCTTCCATTTTGTCTCTTTTGGGTGAGTCTGGTGGTTGTCAATTCTGAAAGTACATAATCATCACCTAGTGAGCTTTTGAATAATCCTCAAGTCCAGGTCCCACTTAATTCATCTGGGGTGCAGCTCTGAGCATGGATCGTTTTCAGCTGTTTCCAGTGCATAGCCAGTTCCAAGAAACCATCAGCCAAGCTGCCCCCCAAGACACGTAGCTCCTCTGCTCTTCCTGCAATGGTGGCCTGCACTTGTGGAGGGCTGTCTGTGATGTTCTGTGACCACAGGGTGAGGATGTCACTTTAGGAAAGGTATTAGCAAACCCAGTGTGGCAACACTTTTGAGAAGAATTCTTAAATATGTTTTACCTGTAATAAGGGTAAATATCACCTCCTCTCTCTGACTGCTATGCTGGGTTTTATTTTGTTCCAACCTTACAAATGTGAGAAGTATGATTAACTTTCAGTCTCAAACCTGGGAGAGGTATTTGCCATCTTTGGCTTAACTTCTTAAGTTTATATTAGTTATTTTTGCACTTGAAACTCCTCTGCATCCTGCCTTGCACATCCCTGAGAGGATGAAGAATGCCAGTCCTAGTGAGGGCTTGGAAATATGCTTAGTCTGTGCCAAGAGTATTTCTCCCCTATATTTAAGAAGTGTAGTAAAAATGGAAGAAGCTGCTGCATATTGGTATTCCATTTCTCCTAAAATCTTTAAAAAATTAATCCATAGATATTTATGAAATATTTGTATAAAAAATGCATTTCTAAAGATAAATTAAAATGAAAGAGCCTAATGGCATATGTCATGAAGTTGAAGGCTGCAGTAGGAGAATTATACAATGTTCTTGTCCTCTAAGACATTTCAGGATACACTGCAACCAATCAGAAGCCTTGTATTTATTGAAACAGTTTATTTGAGAAAGTTATGAGTCTCCTTACTTGACAGAGTCAATAAAGGCCATCCTCTTTTTTTCTTTTAGGAAAAGGCTCTATAACTCTGCTTTAAAAACTATTTACTTATTCTGGAGCTGTAAAGAAAGTACCATCTTGGTAGAATATGTTTTCAGCCATCCAGTCTACATAGAAAATCACAATTGTGTTATCTGTGTTGGAAAATGATTGTAAATGGTG
This sequence comes from Alouatta palliata, assembly GCA_004027835.1. Taxonomy (NCBI): domain Eukaryota; kingdom Metazoa; phylum Chordata; class Mammalia; order Primates; family Atelidae; genus Alouatta; species Alouatta palliata. Next base: position 195,273 of record PVKV010000616.1, on the reverse strand, counting down.
CACCAGCTCACTGCAGCGGTGCCAGCCCCTAATTCCGTAAGTGGCTGTGGATGCTTTAACCAGGCAGCACCGCACAATGTGTCTAATCTGCTATGCAGCTGCAATGTTAATGGGCCAACTGCGTTATCTCACATTTGCCTGGAAGGAACAGCGGTTTCTAAATGAATTGCTATGATTTCTAGTACAGATAGAAGAGCCAGCCACCACGGGCCCATGTTAGCAACTGACAGACCATACACAATGATGGGGGCCTTGTGTTTATCTTGCTCCTCCCAGACCCCAGAGAATGGCAGATTTGATGCAGGGAGATAAATGAGGAGGAGAGCAGATTTTGAATGGGAGAAGGTTGTAGACTTTCCTTAAGTGCTCAAATGAGGGAGCAAGTTTTCCATTTGTACCAGCTTTACAACAGGAGGGCAATTGTCTCTAGCTGATGTTCAGTATGTGTGGATGGATCAGATCATTCTGGTGGAAAAGTGAAAAGGCATTTGGAGTCAGAACTCAGGATTGGCTGTTGATTCTCAATGGTAACTCTGGATATTACCATCATATCTTTTCCATATTTGAAGAAGATATTTGTCTCTCATTAACTCCTGGAGAAAGACTACTTATGCTTAATTACTGTTCTCTGTCAAACCTCAGCAGAGGATGAATGTCAGGTAAGTTCAACACCATCACCTGCACGTATGGTCATTTCTGCAGCCACGTTTGCTAGCTGGTACTGGGCTGCAAAGGCAGAGCCAATGTCTATGCTAAGTGAAGGCTGGGTTTAGGGAGCTTTTTCACTTTTCTCTCTGACTTTACCCCATTACCACAAACATGTAAAACTTGTTTTTCTTTTTAAAACAAAATTAGAGGAGAGTAAACGATTTTCTAGGGGAGCCCTTGAAACAAGAATAAGTCACAGATGCCAGGATTCTGAGACGTTTGTATAGGAGACATAAAGGCTAAGCCACCTATGTTTTTTTGAGTGATGGGAATCAGCTTGCCAACTTGAAGTGTAAATGTCAAGAAGAAGATGAACATCATTGTCTTATCAATGGGAAGCCTTCAGCCTACTGCTTGGGCCCTTGATGAAGGAAGAGCTAGGATCATGGTTACATGTCCTGATAGTACATTGAACTTCTTTACAGTAATTAATACGTTCATTTTTAAAATATTGTGTAAACTAATTCATGAGGCTACATACTCTTTTTGAAACATTAGTCAACTTGTGTTTTCTATCTAGGTAGTTTTCTTCTTTTCTTTTTTCTCACATTCAAGTATTGCCACAGGAGGGCTTATGAGAGGGTGGGAATAAAGGAATCTTCCTAGATTTGGTTTCTAAAACATGAATGGTTAAAAAAAGGAAAAATCGAGTTTAACAGCATTGGTAAAAATACCATGAAAAAGATGAACCATGTAATCTGAGATAGATAATAATGAAGTAATTTAACATGGATGAGAAAGAAAGAAAAAAAAGAGATGGGCAACAGATTAGTTGAAAATAGATGGTTAATGGACTGAAAGTCTCTATGAGTTCAAAGAAACAAATAGTAAGAAGAGGATAGGAGATTCTCAGAGAAGTTGTGAGTGATAACAAGGCCTGGGATGTCATTATGGGACGGGGTAGCCTAAAAGAATGACAAGCGCCACTGGAGATGATGAGTTTTAGAGCCCAGGTGATGTTCATGTTGGAGAAGGTGGTCCACATTAACACTGATGTCTCCCAGTGTCCTGGAGAGCCCGAGGTGGATATGAAGATCATACTCCTGTGCTCAATCCCTCAGTAACTTGAAGCTTAGTGCACCCTGTACTGAGACACTCAGTCTCCCTTAAAAGATCTACTTATGTAAAACTTCCTCCACCGGCTTCCATCATGCCTCTAGGCCCCTATGAAGGCTGCACATGCCATCTTGCTTTCAGGATCTCCTGAGTACACACATGAGTCTTAAGCCTTTTTAAGCAAACAGTTGTACAGCCACCCTTGTATCAGTAATTTGTTTCTTAACAATGGTCCATCAATGCGGTAACATGGAGCTTCCTGAAGCAGGGAACCAGGGGAGGTCACTCTGGTTTACTGAACTATCCCATCAAACTCTGCTGGGTGAGATAATTTTAAATGTCTTATTATTGCCTTAACATTGAGGAGTTTTTAAAAATCAAGATTATTTTATAATACTCTACTCTTGGTAAATTGTCCCCAGTCTTCGTGCTGATGAGCTGATAAGTCAGTATGTGTTTTCTGAATATGGCCAGAACAAGCTCTTGTATCTCACAGCTTTTCCTCCAGTGGGACCTTGACATTCTTCCTATTAGAGGTGGTCTCTATGTCTTTCCTGTGAACTTTGGAAGAACTTTTTGACTGCCACAATCAATAGAAAGTATCAGAAGTGACACTGATTTCTGAGGCCAGATTAAAAAAGAAAAAAGCTATGCATTCCTTGCTTGCTGTCTTGGAACCCAGCCTCCAGGCTGTAAGGGAGCCTGAACCAGTCTCTGCAGAGAGACCACAAGGAGAAACCATGTGGAGGTGTTCTGGTTGACAGTTCAGCTGAAGTTCCAGCAAGAAGCCAGCATCAAGTGTCAAATATGTGATTGCAGGCACTTTTGAGACAACTCCCAGCCCCAGAAAACAAACCACCCAGCCCTTGAATTTTTCCAGTTGAGGCCCCGGACACTATGCAACTGAACAAGCCATCCTTGCTGTGCATTGTCCAAATTTCACATGCATTGCTGCCAAATTTCTGTATCATATCACACATGACTGAAACTTATTTTGCCATAAAAATCTCAAGTACCTGTGTACCATTTCGACCATTATTTTATTATGAGTATCTTAACCACTTACATATGTAGTATCTCAGTAGCTTTTTGTATATAAATGACACACAACATGACATGTGGGTTGACTCATTTTATAATTGCTTTGAGCATGTCATTGGATAGATAACACAAAATGAACCTCCTTGGAATAGATTATAACATTAAGACTCCCTTAGGAACAGAATCTCATGTCTTATTAACTTTAGAGTTTCAAAGACTTTCCAATTGTGTAGCTTAAAGATTTTATATTAAAATTGAAATATATAGCCTCTTGACTTGCTCTGAGTGGATACAAAGGAAATGCTCACAAAACCTGCTCGCCTGTTCATGTATTATTCCCTCACATGCTTGAACACTGGCATGAGATGTGGTTTCAGAATGCAGAGCATACATAAACCCACTTGAGGAATTCACCCTTACCTGGTATTCCTACCTTGGGTGCATACCATGCTGCAGAAGTACTTCCCAGCATACTGTTCCACTTTCAGAATCCGTACAAAATACACTTAGTCCGTCACTTTTTTTTTTTTTTTTTTTTTTTTACAAACAAAGCCTAAGAGAAATAATTCTCCTTCTTAGAAAGAAGCACATCCCTGCAGTTATTAATGATCTGGAAAGAGAAGAACAGAGGACAAAGCTTTGTATTTTGACCGATTTATTCTTGAGAAAATCCCCAAGAGCTGTTGTTTGTCTGTTTGTTTTTTAAGGGTGGAGGACTGTCACTAAAAGGAATAAGCCCTAGCAGAAGAAACAGATGAATATTTCAACCTGGTGCTATTTTGCTTTTGGCTCAGAAAGGCAAAATACATTTTTGCTAATAGATTTTTTTTTTCTCCTGTCACATGTACAGCAGGTTATAGAACGCAAATTATGGTAAATCTCCTGCTCTTTGCATTAGAAACAAATAAACAAAAAATTTCAACCAAACAAAAGAATATGATTTATAATTCTCTACAATTGCATCTCTTTCCAGCAATATATAATCACACTGCCTCTCTCATTTTACAGCTTGGGCGGGATGGGAGAAATCACATTTTTTTTTTAAACGTTTGCTGATAAAAAATCATAAGTAGAATAATAAAAGCCATTCATTTTACTGAGTGTATTGTAGAGAAAGAGCAAAATTCTATGGCTGTTTATTAATCAGCTGGATTTGTAAATGCAGGGTATTTGGCTTAAGCTCAATCTGCTCCCAAATACCCCCACAGCAGGTTATGAATTAGAGCCATTTTTCTAGGATTAAAATCTTCCAAGTGGAGCCTTCAGTGCTGTCAACATTCAAGAACCTGAAGGCTTACTGGAGACTTTTGTTCTCATGGAAGTGGCACTTTCCTCCAACTGCCATTCCCCTGGGCTGCCTCAGGCTCATCTGATGCCCAAAGTACTGTGCTCTGTTGCTCCATCCAGAACACTAGCTAGAAAGAGTGCTGTGGTTTCAGCTTCTAAAGGATGGGGGGAGGCTATTTGTAGAAAACTTGGAAATCAGTTGAAAACACAGTCAATATTTCCATTTAGTGTTTTATAGGCTATTCATTTTTGTCAGATTCTAATCAGGAATGTCATATTTTACCTGCTCTGTAGTATGTTCCATCTATCTATACACCTTGCTTCATTCATTCACTCAAACATATTTATTGATTACTTAGGCAAATGAGAAGTTATGTGAATATGATAATGAAAAAGATAGACAAGATCCCCATTTCCCTGAGCCTTAGGGATGTGGAGACCAACAATTAAACAAACTCATGAATAAGTAGACTGTATATAGATTGCGATAAGATTATGATGGCCATAAAGAGATTGATGAGCTGGAGAGTAACTGAATAAAGTCATTTCAAATAAAACAACAATGGCCTTTGGGAGAAGGTGCTCTCTGAGTTGATATTTGAAGAAGGTACCAGCCCTGATGCAAAAAGCTGGAGGAAGGGCGTTTCAAGGACAGTGCATGGCAAATGCAAATTTCCAGAGCTGCTCAGAAACAAAGGGAAGGCAGTGGAATTAAAGCATGTTTAGTGAAAAGAAGAAATCTGAGGTAAGAAGAAAGAAGTAGACTATAAAGCTGAGTGTTTGACTGTACACTAAATGCCATGGGATAGTGCTGAGAGCATTTAAGCTAGGGAGTGATGTCCTCTGATTCACAATTCTAAGAGATGACATTGACTGCCCTGAAAGTAGATGTCGTAACACTAGAACAGGGAGATTATTTGGTGACTGTCACAGTAATCTGCAGAAACAGTGGAAGCTCAGACTAGAGTGATGGCCATCAAGTTGGAGAGGATTGAAAGTAGTTGACATACATTTTGAAAGCAAAACCAATGGAATTTGATGATGAAAGAAAAGTGGAGAATGAGGGCACAGTATATTTTTGTATAATGTGACAATGGTATTTAGTTTGATGCACTGTGATGCCATTTTATTAAATGGGAAAGATGGAAAGGAAGAATGCAGGAAAAAGATGTTTGGATAGGAAAAGGTTATCAACAGCTCCACATTGGACAGATTCTGTTTGATATGTCTATTAATATTTCCAAGTAGAAATGTACAAGTTCGGTACTTAGAGAGGTCAGCGTGGGAGATTTAGATATGGCAGTCATCAGTGTAGGGATGGTTGTTAAAGGCATCACACTGATTAAGAATGCCTAGGGAGAGAGTGTAATTCACAAAAGAAAAAGGGCTCAAGAACAGTGCTCCAGTACATTCAACATTTAGAGGTCAGCTGGAGAACTATCACAGGGGCAACCAAGAAGGTGCGGCCAGTGGGGAGGAAAGAAAATCAAAAGAGTGTGTTGTCTTGGAATCCTAGGGAGGAAAGTGGTTCAAGATGACAGAAGTGCTCAAACTGTGTCAAACGCTAAGATCTGGCAACAGGGAGTACGCTGATTACTTTCAACAAAGTTATTTTAATGGAATTGGGAGGCAGGAAAGATAGATTTGAATGAGCTTCATAGTAAAATGGTGCAAATAACAAGATCGATAACTTTTATACATGTCCAGGTCCTTTGCTTGAAATGGTTATGAGCTCAGACTGTAGGTCTCAGGCTCCCTTTTTTTAAAATATGGATATTGGTATTGCCTTCTTCATGGCAATTATTTTGAAGCATACTTTAGACAATACATCTAGAAGACTTATAAGAGTACCTGGCTCATCATTTGTGCTCAATAAATGCGGATATTGAATCAGAACTTTTGAAATGTAGGATCGGTATACAATCGATATGAAACTCCAACGTGGGATGCCAGCTCACTGTGAGGCATTTGCAAATTAGGATTTCTTCGTGTACCTCTTGAATTTTCCTTACCCATAGAGCAGTTAGAAAGGAGTCAAATATTTAGGAAATTTTTGTAAAAGAAATTTCTGAGAGCGCCATGGGAATCCTGTGGGCCTATGTCCAGAGGCCTCTTGCAAAATTCCCTGTATGTTTATGGCAGTTGTGGGATATGGAGGACGCTCTTCTGACTCACACTTAGAAAATCAAGAGGGCATCAAAGGAGGGCTTGCGAGCTGCTTTGGAAAAAGGAGACCACAGCTGCTTCTTTGAGATTATGAGTCAGGCTGTAGCACCATAGAATAAGACCCAGCCTGGGGGCCCTGAAATTCTTTCCTAGCAGACTTTGAAGGAACATAGATCCCCATAGAAAAAAAGTCTGTGTGGGGTGAACTGATGACTCTTCCAACAAAGGAGCAGAATGTATAGTCCTCTATATGGAAATTGCCTTATAGGTCCTCAGCTGGAGACACTCTCAGAACCCAGGAAAACATCTGGAGACTATAGAATCAACTTAGACATTCACCGCCTTATGACAGTTCTATGAGATAAGCATTTTTCTTTTTTTTTTTTTTTTGAGGCAGAGTCTCACTCTGTCACCTAGGCTGGAGTGCATTGGCGCGATCTTGGCTCACTGCAACCTCCATCTCCTGGGTTCAAGCAATTCTCCTGCCTCACCCTTCCGAGTAGCTGGGATTACAGGCACATGCCACCACACCTGGCTAATTTTTTGTATTTTAGCATGGATGGGTTCACCATGTTGTCCAGGCTGGTTGCGAAGTCCTGAGCTGAGGCAATCACCCACCGTGGCCTCTCAAAGTGCTGGGATTACCCATGTGAATCACTGTGCCTAGCCGAGATAAGCACTTTTCTATGTACAAATTTATCGTTCCTCTCTTTTTCCTGTTCCCCTCCCCAGGCCCCAGCAGAGTTAAAAACAACAATAGTGAGTGAGAGACATAAGCAAAGGAGCCAGAGGCAATGAACTACCCTGCCTTTCTACATGACAGGCAGGTCCCCGCCACAGAGAGGCTGAGAGAAAAGATGCGTGATTCCTGCATGGAGAGTGGAGTGCTGATTGCCATATTGGATTAGACTTCTGTGAATAAATCTCTGTAGGTGAGCCTGCCATACACACATCTTCAGCAGCCCTTGGTGGTCCTGGCTCTTAGAGCTCTGCTGTACAGCTTTAAGGGTGTCAGGTATGGAGAAGACTTGATTGCTTAGGATCCCTGCTGGCGTATTTACTATGAGGCTTCAGCCAGGTTGTCTAACCTCTCTGGTCTCAGTTGCCTAATTAAACAAATGGGGGATAATAGTATTTTTTACTTCTTGGTACTTAGAGGAGGATTAAACAAAAATCGGTAGAAAAAGTTTAGAATATTTGTTCTAAACATAGCTCATAAATATTATCTATTGTTACGACTTTCACGGACAGTTCAACAGAGGCAATATTAATAAACCATCCTGGGATTTCTAGCCATAGCAACAACCTAAGGAGGATTCGGCAAAGATGTTGATGAATCCTTTTTACGATGCTGTGTAATACAGATTTAGGGGCCAGTTTAGGTGCTCACAATGGGCAGGTAATCTCTTGTGGCCACTCCAGGCCTCATATCTCCCTCCCACTGTACTCAGCCCATCTTCACCCTCATACTCTGCTCCAGATCATGTAGATCAATTCCAATTTGCCCTTTCTTCCCAGCGAATGCTCACATTAATTCATCTGTTATTCCTTTATTAATGATCTCAGTCCCTGTTATAGCTGACACTCTTACTTGAAGATAGAGGCCCTAGGACCATGTCTGTTCACCAGCAGGCATTGCTGTTACGCACAATTCTCCAACTCACTGTACTTGTTGACTCAGCAAACATTTTCCCCAAACACTTGAAGCTTCAGAAGAGAGGCCAAGGGCTGGAGTGGTGGTTTGGGGATTCAATTCCCCTTTCATCCCTATAAATAGCTGTTTTAATTTGAGACTGGGGCCCATTTCTATGGGAACCTGGCACTTTCACTGCCTATAAATCGAGGATGTCAATCTTCCCTCCTGTCAACCTTTACCCAGAGCCAGTTGCACAGGGATTCGTGTTGCCCACTTCAGTGTCCTTGGGCTATTTCCTTTCTGGTTTGCCTGGTCTTGGCTAAAAGTTCTGGATTCACTTCCTAGGCAACATTAAACTTCCTCTCTCATACATGTTCATGCTCACAACCCCTTAGAGTCTGGCAAATTGTTTCAGTTCCCACCAAAGCCAGCTTAGCTTGGCAAATCCATCAGACCTGCCAACCTTTCACAGAGTGAGTGTAGAGGGGAGGATATCTTGTCTGAACTGGGAGCTCTTTTCTAGGCAGAATACTAATACATTTGTAAGGTTCCAGTCACAATGTGTGCCTAGCACATCGTAGGCAATAAAAATGATAATAGTTGTTATTGTTTTGGGATGCCTATCCTCGGAAATGCATTTTAGAGGCATTGACCTTAGCTATATTTTACACTTTGCCATTTTAGTTGTTGCTCAGTCTCCCTGGATTTAGTAGCTAATGATACATTTGGTACACTACTTCAACAAATTCATTGAGTATTTAGGGAGCCTAATATGTGAGGACATTGTGCAAAGCCAACAGGGGATACCAAGATGGACAACACAAGGTTCTCATCCTAGAGAGATGGTGGTATGGTTTGGCTGTGTCCCCACCCCAATGACTTCTTGAATTGTAATTCCCACAATTCCCAAGTGTCATGGAAGGAACACGGTGAGAGGTGATTGAATTATGGGGGGGCAGGTCCTTCCCACAGTGTTCTTGTGATAGTGAGCAAGTCTCACAAGTTCTGATCATTTTAAAAAAGAGGAGCTCCCTTGCACAAACCCTTGCTCTCTTTGCCTGCCGCCATCCATGTAAGACATGATTGGGTCCTCCTTGCCTTCTGCCATGATAGTGAGGCCTCCCTAGCTACATGGAACTGTGAGTCTAATCAAACCTCTTTCTCTTGTAAATTTCCCAGTCTCAGGTATGTCCTCATTAGCAGCATGAAAGTGGACTAATACAGACGTATACTCTAGAAGATAAGTACACCAACAACTACGAACAAGCCTTGACTAAAACAAGAGCCATGACAGCTATAGGTGGTGAGCTGCGTGAGTTTAGAAGAGGGGGAGATATGACTGGTCCCACAGTAAGCAAAGCATTTTTAAGGAGGTGACATTGGTGAAGAAGGATTTTTAGATGAGAGACAACCTTGGTAAACAATATGTAGGAAGAATTTCCTTCCTAAAGGAGAGAAGAACAGTTGGAGTGAGTGGAGGGTATTGAAGAGAGAAAACAAATAAAGCCTTGGATTGAGAGTGAAGAAACACTTTTTTCTCAGTCACTAACAGACTATCTGAGCTTAATGAGTCACTGAAGGGCATAGTGCCTAGCTTTATCTATAAGATAAGAAGTTTGTTTTGTAATCTTAATGTCTAGTGATCTTCGTTTTCCCTTGCTAAATAGCCAGGGCTTTTTAATTCTCTCTAGTTGTGAGATATGTATTTCTATGGAGTGGTAAGTAGAGTCTCTCTCTTATCTAATAATGGGAAGCTCTCACCATTTCTCCTTCAAATTGTAATTTTTAAAAATTTGTTTTAACTTCCTAGGTTTGAAAGAGCAGGAACATTTTAGGTTTGTCTTCAGCAAACCCAGCCAGATTATACTCTCCCGTCAGACATTTTCCCCAGTGTAGGTGGACCTTCTCACTGGCTTATGAAGCATTTCATGAGCCATTCTTTTTCTCACCTTCTTCCTGGTTCTCATGTTGATAGGTCCTCCTAATATCCACCTCACCCAACTGTGCTTTCCCAAGAAGAATTCTTCATGCTGCAGCTCAAACTTCACCTTCCTTAAAAATCTTCACTCATTTCTGCAGACCTGTGATTTCTTCCATCTCTCCTTAAGTAGAGAAGCTATTTTCACTTGCGTGCAACTGAGTTGTGGGAATTGTCATTTTTGTATTTTGTTTCAGGAGCATAAGTCTCCCAGCACAACAGCCTATATGCTTCTCAGCAGGGCATATCCTACACTTGCTTAGTGTGAGCAATGCCTTGTTTAGTTCTGAAACATCTCACTATCAGTGCTTACTGATAAACCATTGTATCATGGAAGCCATAAGACTTCTCTAACTTTAAGTGTAAATTCAGATAAGCAAAGAGATTCCTCTGCATGGCCATTTACTGTGGAAAACTGTCAACCAGTTTTCCAGGGAAAACTTGAATTTTCTTTTTTTTTTTTTTAATCTCTGGGAGGGAAGGAAGAAAAGAAGAGGCTAGATATGTTCCCTCAGGAAGCTCTTCCTGGTGACTGCTGTATGGAAATTCACCACTATGCCCTTCCTTCCTGGGATGGACAGACTCTGAGAATGTAAGTCCACCAAAAGGAAGCAATCAACACTTCAGGACTTTCACAGATTTTCCATGAATGAAAATCAACCTGTTTGATTCATTAAATGAGTTGTAAATAAGGAGAAGGCAATAGTCAATTAGACAAGGTGGTGGGATATATTCACTGACATTGTGTAAAAGGATTCGAAAGCACGCTGCGTCTGAAAGTTCCAGGGCTCTTCCAGGAGGTGTATTTTTCTCATGGGGCTGAAAGCTAGGATGGCTAAAAATCCCCATGTGAGTTCTGTGCATTTGAAACAACAGAACTAAAACCCTGAACACATCCACTGCTAAAAATAATATACCTCTTAAAAATAATTTAATACATGTTTAAGAAAGGAATTAGCTTCTCTGAAGGAGGCATAATAAGTGGTGAAAGCCACGGAGTCTCAGCCCTAATTTATGCTAAGTGGACAATGATTGATGCCAAATTGCAGAGGAATACCTAAGAAATTATCTACCACAGTAACACAAATATCAGAAGAATTTATCATAATTAATGGTATTGCTTTGAGAACCAAAGGAAGGGTGAGGAGTGTGCATTTCTTATAAAGTGCTGACTATATTATTTGCTTCAGATAATAATTACAGCACCCAGGCTTGCTAAATGGCAACAGTTAATATGCGGGAGTTGTAAACAAAGACGCCAGCTATAGGCAGGTTCAGTTTAATCTTTTGCCTGAATGCGAGCTGCCTATTTGTATAACATATCATGTGCCAGGTAGCACAATCCTCCTATGTTTTGGAGGACTGGAGGTTAGCAGGAGCAAGAGAATGCAAATCCCTAATGCGATTCCACATCACCTGCCAGGCTTTTCTAAAGACATCTTCTGGGTATCAGAATAAAGTGAGAGAGCTCAAATAATCACCTTAGATTTCTAAAGCATCTATCACTCCTGACCTTAAAGCTTACAGATTGGGGGAGATGGTACACATTTTTCAAATAAAAACAAAACAAGGGAAGACCACTGGCATATTTTTATTTGTATGTGCCATCTGAGATACTTTATACCTAGTCTCTTATTTAACCCTCATGACCATCCTGTGGTGGTAGAATTACTATTTCTATTTCACAAATAAAGAACTGAGGAGAGGGAACATCCCCTAAACTTGTACTAGGTCACACAGCTGGTAAGAAGCACAGAGAGGAATACATCCAGATTCAGGACCTTCCTGTCCTCCCATCCAGACAGATCAGCCTGCTGCTCAGGACAGAACTGTGGCTTCGCTCTCGTGGGCCACTTATTTACTGACAATATTTCGATTTTTACTTCTGCACTACCACAGAGTGCTGTGAAGGTCATTCCTATGCAGTATGACTCAGTGCTCTCATTTGTTAAATGTGTGAACCCTTATTCCAAATACAAATTCCACAGGGTAATGTGGCCAGAGCATTTTTAATAAGATTAATACTATATTACTGAACAAGGCTATGTATCTAACATTTGTATGATATACAACCTGAGTGTGTGCGTGTGTGTGTATGTGTGTGTGTGTGTGTTTCGGAAGCGGTTGATTTACACTGATCTATTCACACTCTATCATCTCATAGGTATTGACACGTAGATACTGACTGTCTCACTCCATGGTATCAGTGGCAAGTCATAGTTTTTACGGCTGTGGTGCTCACAGGAATCAGGCTGGGGACCTGCACTGGTCCTCACTAACCCCACTAACCCTAATAGGTATTTGAAAGAAGGACTGCTGGCATAGGCGGAAGTCTACCTCAGAGTTTTTCACTCACTTGGAGCTACTTTTGGTTGAAATTCCCAGGTTGTGACATGGTTCTAACCTCAAGGGGTGGTGGAATTCTCCACAGCTCCTCCAGGGTGATTTTTATACATGTCTCATGGAAGGACCAAGTCATATTTCACAGCATGTGTCTCTGTGCATATGTGCATGATGTCAGAGCATCTGGTAGGCTGTGAGGCCCATAGTTTCTTCACTGGATAGCTACTTCATCCTGTGAGGACGCTCCTATTTCCTGACAACAGGTAAGGCTCTAGGATGGTTGCTCTGTACCACCATCAAAGCACTTTGATTATTCATCCTCTGATGACTGATTCTGTCTGTTACTTTATTGTCATTGTTCTCTTTTCATTAAACTGTGAGCTTCTTCTGAGTAAGAACAGTGCCCCCTCAATTTTTCTCTTTTTTTTTTTTTTTTGAGACCGAGTCTCACTCTGTCGCCCAGGTTGAAGTGCAGCAGTGCAATCTCAGCTCACTATAACCTCTGCTTCCTGGGTTCAAGCAATTCTCATGCCTCAGCCTCTCAAGTATATGGAATTATAGGCGTGTGTTACCATGCCCGGCTAATTTTTGTATTTTTAGTACAGATAGGGTTTCATCATGTTGGCAAGGCTGGTCTAGAACTCCTATCCTCAAGTGATTCATCCACCTTGGCCTCCCAAAGTGTTGGGATTACAGGTGTGAGCCACTGCACCTGGCCTGGCCCCTTTCAGTTGTGTACTGCCTTGCACTTGATCTGGCACTTAGTAAATGTTCAATAAATGGCCATGGAATGAATGGAAAGGGACAGAACACGCCTGACTGGGCATCACTGGCATCAAACCCACAAACCTGGCCTTAATATTACGGTACGGTGTCCTAATCACCAGAGCTAACCGGCCATGGCCCAGAGACGTCTAATCCCCCCCTCACAAAAAGTATATAAGAGCAACACCAGGGAGGTCAGAAAATTGGCATCTTGTATCAAGTTAGAATTCACTGACTGCAGTCAACGGCTGCCTTGTGTTTTCTTTGCTAGTGGTACTTTGGTGTGAAAAATGAGCAAAGATAGTGAAAAGAGAAAGTGTCTTAACTTGTAAGGTTTTTGGGTCCGTGCCCCACTGAGGAAGCAATTCTGTTGTCTTCAGAGCGGCTGCTGCTGTCATCCCGACTGTTGTTCTTTTTCTCTGATAGATACCACGCAGCTCCTTTAATGGAGCGTATACTGTATGTAGACAGTTGATAAACCTAATGACCAGGAAAGCCACTGTTGTCTTTCTTGACTTTGGACTGACTTCCAGAGCCTAGAGCCTAAAGAAAGTCAGGCAGCATTCAAGTTTATCCTTAGCATAACTTTGCCAGCACCTTCCCTAAAAGTTTGAAATAATTGCAAAGAAAATAGAGAGCTCCACAAGAGATGACATCCCACCAGAAAGGAGTGTGAGTGTGTCAGAGCTTCTCTAGGGAGATTCATAGTCATTTCCTAAAAGAAACTGAATTTGGTGCTTATTAACTGATGACCAGAAAAGAAATGTATGTGTTGGAAGGCAGACAGGCAACAGCAAAGGAAGATATTTGCTCCTGAATTTAGCTTCCCACGAAGCAGGATCAGCAGAGACATTTTTACAAAATATGTGACAAGAGAGTACTTACAGCAGAAAGATTAGATAGACTTTGGGCCTGGTTTCAACTTCTGACACAACTCTTACTATGTGGCTTTAGGCAGTGACTGACCCTCTCCAAACCTCAGTTCCCTCCCATGTCAAATGGAAAAGTATGGCTCTGCAATGTATGCAATAGGAACTAAGCAAAATAATATATTCAAAGTCATAGTGAAATGCCTGTCACCTAATGAGTACTCAATAAATATTTAGTTTCCTGTACCTAACTATAGTTGTGAACATGCAACTTCATATTCTTTCTACTTTGAACTCCTTCCTGCTTTTGCATGTGACTGGGGCCTCTGTGTCTATCAAACCCTACAAAGGAGTATCCATCTCTGTGAAACTTTCTTGACCCTCTGAACTGAGTTACTTTCCTTCCTCAGGTCCACATCCCAGTTTTGTTATCATACTTATATTATTGTATGCAACACCACATATTGCAATTATTTGTATATTTGTCTTACCTATAATGTGTTCTTTGAAACAAAAGCCTCTTGTCATATTCTTCTCTATGATATAAGGCAAGTAGGGGTTGTGTTATGAATACTCTAAGTCATAAGTAGCAGACAGCTTGCTAGTTTGGTTGTTTATTTCAATACGGATATATCTGGGAAAGTGGAATGCTTTTCGTGGGGACTACAATGGTAAATTGAAAGGGAATATTATGAAACGATAATGTGGTGGTCAGGGTCAAGGTCAGCCAAATCAAAGCTAGTATTTTCAATAAACTGAAATTGTGGAGAACTGGTTGTACTTTCACTACTGAAGGGAGCTATTCATTCACATCGGGACTCAGATTATTAAAAAAAAAAAAACTTGTATGCTCTATTGGGAAACTAAGAGATATAATTAAAATATATAAATATGTCCTTGAAAACTAACTCAGCAATATTTATGGGTAATTAGGTGAGTGTAAGAGAAAAAAAGGAGGAGTAAGGAATGAGTTCAGTGGTTTCCATCTGTGATTCAGGTGAAAAGGCTGTGCAGAGAGATACAGGGGATCCATCTGGGGTCCTGGGGTTTTGTATAGGAGTACCATTGTTTCATGAAGAAATAAAAACACCTGTGCTCTGAGCTTGCCAGCAAAGCCAATCTGTTTCACATTTCAAACTCCACTCAGTTATAGAATCTATGAGTCTCTCTGGAACAGAAGTGTGTCAGGACCACATCCCCCCATCTCCAAATTAGTGGCAACAACCCAATACCATTGCCCAAGCTAATGCTTTTATCAAATGTGTGTGTCTGCAGAGCTTGTCAGCTTGGATAGCAGCATGAGGATTTTAGTGTAGTTCCCATCTCATCCCATTGACTAGGACGTAGTATCCTTAGTAATGTAAAATCTGAAGCAAAATCAAAGTGAATTAATAAAAAGGCTTAGAAATTTTGAATAGTGGTTGCCTTTGAAAGTCTGGGAGAGTAAAGGCAAGGAGAAATCATCGTAAGGGTATTTTGTATAAAAACGAAGCTAAAGAAGAAGAAACCAAACCTACTGTGTCATTTTCTTGGGATTTTTTTCACTAGTGTGTGAAAAACCATTGTGTATATGTGTGTGTGCATGTTGAGAGGACAGTGGGCTTGGTGATAGTGGGCTCTAGACCCAATTCAATGTGTTCATTCAAATTTTTATGCAGCAAAAGCCCACTGTTTTTGAAAGCCAGCTTTAAAAATGATTTTTAAGCTACTCATTTGCTTCTTCAACATAACCTGGTTTTCTTAAGGTTAAGCTCTAAGTCTAATATAGTACTAATGCTCCTTACAGTGTCTGGAACGTGATAGAGAGCCAATAAATGATTATTGATTAAGTAAAAGATTGGAAGGGAGTAAAAAAAGAAAAAAGGCAGAGAACGAGAGGAAATGTCAATAACTAAAAATCTTCTGATAATTCCTGCACTTTTGGAATTAGCTATCCATGGAAATTTATTCCTATGTGTGCCATGATCTAGGATAAGGGTTGACAGCCTGTAGTGCTAGTGGTGGCATTCAAACCAACTGACACTAGTGTATAGTCTGGCATAAACTACATATTAACTCTCATGTCCTGATTTTCCAAGATTCAGAATGTGAACTAACAATCTGACTTCTCTCAGTTAGAATCTCCTGAATCTCCCCTGATCCATCTTGCCCAAGACTGTCTTTCACATTTGGTACCACCTTCACCCTCCAGGGCATACAGTTATAGGATTCTTTCCACATAAGTCATGCGTATTCTAATGTGATATCTTAGAGAAAATGGCCCCATGCTTTATCGTGTAAACCAAAGGGATGACTCCAGCGATGCCCATTTCAATCCAGTTTGTGGAAAAAGAGGCACCAAGATTTATTTGTACATCTGCAGTTATTGGCTTGTTCACTGAAGTATAGTCAGACATTGGTATAAGTGCCTACTCAGACTGTTTTAAAAATCAGAAAGGCAGAGAGTCTGAAGCAGAGGCCAGTCTTTCCCATCAGCCAAGTCATTTTGGCGTTATCATGAGCTGTCCGACTCAGTAATCAGTAGCCACATGGGGCTATTTCAATGTAAATATAAGTGAAGAAAATAAAATTAAATAAAATTTTAATTTTCAGTAGCACCAGTCATATTTCAAGTACATGTGCCTAGTGCTACCATATTGGAGACAGCACAGATGAAGAACACTTTTATTATTGCACAAAGTTCTATTGGGCAGTCCTGTAGAGCTCATGTGCTTTGGAAAATTTGAAAGAGAGGATACCTTTAGAAGACCACCGTAATATTTTTGCACTTGTGACATCACTGGAAACAAGAAAAAAATTGTGTTTTTTAAATTCAGACTAGAAGATTTTCATGATGTTTGAGTCCTCTTATTAATAATATAGATAACTATGGCCAAATAAACTAGTGTTTACTTTGTATTTTATTTTTTCCATCTCACCATACTATGCTTTTGTTTCTGGTCTTATATTGTTGGTCCTTGAGCCTGAAACTCCGTAGAATGTAGAGCTGATTTCCCATTCCCTCATCTGCAATAATAGATGCAAAAATGGCAGGCCAGTAGCAGGCACATGATAGAACAAGTGGGACCTGAATTGTACTCTGTCCATTTATTTTTATGTAAGTAAAACTGTGATGGGGGTTATGTGGCCCAAATGATTACAGAATTTATGGAACCGAAACACCTGAGAAATGTTTTAGCTGTATAGTCAGCTAATGAGTAACCACAAGTTGTCTTTTTCTTTCTTCTTATCTGTTTCCTTTTCTTCCTTATTCCTTCCTCTGTTATTTTCATTTTTATCTTCTTCCCTCCCCCCCTAAAAACATATTTCTTGCATATTGCTGAGATTCTGTGAAGAGGTCAGTAGATATGACAGACACGGTGCCTATTCTCATGGAGCTCACAGTCCAGGAAAAAGACGACAGAAAATTACCTTCGAAATTCATTGCTCAAGAATATTCTGATAAGTGTAATAAGAGAAGAATGTAGGATGATAAACAAACAAGCAAAAAACAGTGATGACAGGGAAACTTGACTCTGCCTGGAAAATAAGACAAGAAAGAATAATGAACACTGATAGGTGGATCTTCGGTTTACCCTTAATTAGCGAATGGGCCTTTCTACTTCCTATACGACAGGCC
This sequence comes from Alouatta palliata, assembly GCA_004027835.1. Lineage (NCBI taxonomy): Eukaryota > Metazoa > Chordata > Mammalia > Primates > Atelidae > Alouatta > Alouatta palliata. Next base: position 177,805 of record PVKV010000616.1, on the reverse strand, counting down.
AGGCGAAGAGTGCTGTGCAACCACACAGCACTGCTGATGTTTCTTTCATGAAGTCTGAGCCCCTCTGGGCCTTGTGACCTAAACTTCAAGGCTGTTCTCACGAAGCTGTTCTCAGAACAAGAGTTAAGAATTGCTGCAGGTGAGAAGTCTGGAAGACAGTTGGGAATGGATGAAGAGTGTGAAGGTGCTACTGTGAGCCATTTTCTATTACACAAAAATAAATTTGTTCTACCTAGGGCTCAGGAAGGGAAAGATGAGGGCACACACATATTTCTTTGTCGGCAGTTATGTTTTCTTGGCAGCTTTGTTACTCTGGACCCATCAATGTCAACTCATTGATCCCAACTTAGCTTGTTGGCTGTCTCCACTGGTTAAAAAAAATGTTTCTAGATTATACTGGACTCCATGATAAAACATATTCAGCTGTCCCCTTTGCTGTAGGGTTTCCCTGACTTCTGTGGCTACATTATGAGTTGTGCTTTTGTCTTTATTCTTATTCTTTTTTGTCTTTATTATTGCTCTTTTTATCACCGTACCTTCATCTTTTACCTCCATCCTGCTCAGATTCTGACTTATGATAAGGAATGTACTGTTAGTTGCTGATGCCTATGAAATTCGCAATGATTGCTTATTAAAAGGTTCAGGGAAATCCTTTGATGTTATTGGAGTTAAGAAATATGATAATGTGCTGAAATATATGTAACATCTTTCTCGATTGTGTGTGTGCTTGTATGTGTGTGTGTGTGTGTGTGCATATGGTTGGTCTTTCCTGAAATGTGCTCACGCAGTGTCACTTTTGGAATGTAGTTGTCTCCTCAAAGTGGCTATCAAGGGAATTAGGACTCAAATTAAGGATTATTAAAAAGACATTCACACTGAAATATGTTATTACTGCAAAAGCTGTTCTTGCATTAACAAAATGAAGTTAGTGGAACAACTGGCATTTACAGCTGAGTCTCTAAATTAAAATTCTGCAAAGCAGCCTTGTTTTTTCCACTCTAGTGGCATCCTTCTCTCCTCTGCAATTCTGTCACTGTGAACTTTGGCAAGCACCTCATTTTATAGAACACCAGGCAGGCTCAGAAACCAGTAGAATGTTGGCCACTGCTTCCCACATTTCCTCTTAACTCTGACTGTTTCCTTTTTGGCTTTTGAGGTCTTGGCAGAGCAGAAACGTAAGCCTTTGGATGCTGGGTCTGGGAATCTAGCACTATTGCAATTTGTCTAGTAAGCTATTTGACTGGCAGTGTTATATACGTTAGGGCTACTGGATGGAAAAGTCACATGCCTGATCTTCACGAGCAAAAATATTGCAGCGTTTCCTAAACTCAGCCTTTCTCTGACATTCTCTAGCTCACTCCTTAGTTCAGGTACTACTGGGTCCTTCTGTTGGCAGTCAGGGCCTTATTCTTGCATCCTCCCTCTTCTCATTCACTGCTCACGATATCACCCACTGCCCAGACATATCATAACACCTCCTGTTGCCTCCTCAATCTTTCTTGAATCTGCTCTCCCTCTACTGTTTGCTTCATCATCTCATATTGTCATCATTTCTTGCCTTTATTATTGCAATGATGCCTTAACCAGCTACACTGTCTTCAGTCTCATCCTCCCCTCTCTTCTCTCTGCTTCTATTCTCCCCAAATAATTCATCAGAAGTAAACCAAAACTCAGAAGTAAAATTGTAAATTTGGTCACATTATGTTTTTTTACTCAAACTCCATCAATAGTTATAGTGGGCATAGGATTAATTTTGAGAGCTTGTTTGGAGGTTTGAGCAGAGAAGCACAGCTACTCATATGCCCTTGACCAAAGAACAGTCCTCCTCGACAAGGGATAGTCGTCCTCTTCGAATGATCATGCAGCTTCAGGAGGGACACACATGGAGTGGTGAGGGGGGAAGGGGACTTTCTCCTGGCTAGCCAGATCAGCTGAATCAACCCTGGTGATCAATGGGATGACATAAGTTATAGTTAGATCACCCTCACATCCAAGTTTGAGTAATTTAACTCTATTAGGACCTTGGTTAACTTTTCATCAGATTCTATATTACTTCTGAATTTTATGTAGCTGTGTATGGAATACTCCACCACTACATGGTCTCTCTCTCCTCCTTCTCTCTCACTTTCTCTGTTTTACACACACACACACACACACACACACACACACGTACATGCATACACGGATGATGCCTTTAAATTCAATAATTGTTGCCAGAAGAAAGTCTTCACTGAATCCCCAGATGTCCAGGCTGAGCTGGAGATATTTTTCCTATGCTCTCAGAAAATGGCTTTATTACGATACAGTTTATATCTCATATTTTACCCATTTAAAGCGTATAATATAGTGGGCTTTTTTTTTTTTTTTTTTTTTTTTTTTTTAGCATTCACAAAGAAAGACTAAAGGCATTGCAAAAGGAATGTTTTAGAACCTTTTCATTAACTCCAAAAGACACTTGGTACCCATTAAGAGTCACTTCCCTTTTCCCACCAAACACCTGTCCCTGTGCAACTACTTGCTATTTTATATCTTTCCCAACAGATTTTCCTATTTTAGACTTCCCATAAAAACAGAATCATAAAATACGTTATCTTTTGTGACTGACTTGTTTTTCTTTGCATGAGGTTTTTAAGGTTCATTTGTATTGTAGCACGTCATTTCTCATTTCTTTTAACTACTTTTAAATTTAAATATTACACTGTATACATATGTCACATTTGTATACTTTTATCTGTTAATGGTTTTACTTTATCTAGTTTAACTTTATCTAGTTGGGTTATTTTGCTGCTTATGACTTTGGAATCATATCTAAGAAACCATTGCCTAATCCAAGGTCACAAAGACTTACGTGAATATTTACTTTAAAACTTTTAAAAAAATTTTAGCTTCTGTACTTAGGTATGTGATCTACTTTGAGGTGTGTGTGTGTATTTTATAAGGCAGAGATCCAACTTTGCTTTTGTACTGGTGGGTAATCTAATAATTGCCTAGCACCATTGATTAAAAAGATAATTCACCTACCCTTCTCCCCACTGAATTGTCTTGATATCCTTGCTGAAAGTTAATTGACAATAATATGAGGTTTTATTTCTGGATTCTCAATTATTTTCTATTGATTTATATGTCTATTATTAGAGTATTAACACACTCTCTTCATTACTGTAGGTTGGAAGTAAATTTTGGTATTGGGAAATGTGAGGACTCCAACTGTGTTTCTTCTTTTCCAAAATTATTCTGGGTTGCTAACACTTTTATATAAATGTTAAATCAGTTTGTCAATTTTGGTAGAGAAATCAGCTGAACTTTTGATTGAGACTGTATTTAATTTGAAGATTATCATTATTATTTTGAGACAATATCTTGCTGTCACCCAGCCTAGAGTGTAGTGACATGAACATGGCTCCCTGCAGTCTTGACCTCATAGGCTCAAGCGAAAAGATCAGTTTTGGAAGTATTTTCATCTTTACGACATTATCTTCCCATCTGTGAAAATGGAATGTCTTTCCAATTATGTAGATTTTCTTTTATTCCTTCCAGTGTTTTATAGTTTTTCTTTAGAACATAGATTTTTCTTCTTTTATTAAATTAATTTGTGTTTTATTCTGTTTGATGCCATTATAAATGGAATTGTTTTCTAAACTTCCTTTCTGTATTGTTCATTGCAAGGAAGTAGAAATTCAATTGATTTTTGTGTATTGATCTTACATCCTTCAACCTTGCTGCACTTCTATGTTAGTTATAACAGTTTTTTAGTGGATTCCTTAGTGTTTTCTGCATACAAAACCATGTCATCTGCCAATAGAAATAATTTTACTTTCTTTAAAATCTGGATGATATTATGTCTTTTTGTCGCATAATTGCCTTGAACAGAACATCCAATATAGTGTTGGATAGAAGTGGCAAGAGCAGGCACCCTTATTTTGGTCCTGAATTTCAGGGAAAAGTATTTTGTCTCTTCACTGGTGTGGTGTTAGCTATATTTTTTTCATAGATATCCTTTTCCAGTTAGAGAATGTTTCTTTCTAATCATAGTTGGTTGAGTGTTTTTGTCATGAAGATGTATTGAAGTTTGTTATATACTTAGTTCAGCATCTATTTGAGTGGTCATTTCTCTCTGTTTCTACTGAGAGAGTATGTCATATTAATTGACTTTCTCGTTAAACCTATTTTACTTTTCTGGAATAAATTCCAGAAAGCCATAGAAGTAATCTCTAGATCACTAAATCCAATAACTGTTCCTTAGGCCTCATTTTCTGACTTCTCTAAAGAATCTTGATACAGATCTGTGTACATTTTCTGTTGATTCTGTAGTTTGTATCTTTCTAGGAATTTATACATTTCATTTAGATTTTCTAATTTGTTGGTATATAGTTGTTCATAGTATTCTCTTTTTTTTTTTTTATTTCAGTAAGGTTGCTAGTAATAGCTGTATTTCTTTCTTGATTTCATGCATGTACCACATTTGCCAGCCCATTGATCACCAGGGTTGATTTGGCTGATCTGGTTGGCTAGGTGGGTGTTCCCCTCACTGCTCCACGTGTGTGCCTCCTGAAGCTGCACGCTCAATCAAAGAGGATGACCATCCCAGAGAGAGGAGGACTAGTCTTTGGTCAAGGGTATATGAGTAACTGCAGGCCCTTGCTAGAACCTCCAAACAAGCTCTCATTCTTGATATTATTATTTTATGTCTTCTTTCTTGTTTTTCTTGGTTAGTCTAACCAAAGTTTGTCAATTTTGTTGATCTTTTCAAACAACTGTTTCTTGTTTTGGTTAATTTTCACTATTGTTTTTTTTTTTTCTGTGTTTCATTAACTTTCATACTAACTTTTATGATTTGATTTCTATGCTTGTTTTAGGCTAGCTTGCTTTTCTTGTACTAGTAATTTATTTGGAAAATTAGGTTCCTGATTTTAGGTCTTACACATTTCTTCTGCTTTCTTCTCAATTTATAGCTATAAATACAGTAAGTTGAGAAGAAAGCATAAAAATATACATTTATATATTTTTTATAATTATATAGTTAACTTTCCTGGTATTCTTTGTTTTATAGTATTTGTAGCTGTAAATTAAGAAGAAAGCAGAAGAAATATACTTTTTATAATTACCTAATTAACTTCTCTGGTGCACTTTTGTTTTATAGTATTTGTAGTTATAAATTGGGAAGAAAGAAGAAATATGCTTTTTTATAATTACATAATTAATTTTTCTGTCTTTTGTTTCTTCATGTTGGTTCAATTTACTTTTTGGAGTTGGCATTTCTTGGCAAAATTGCATTTTCAGCCTGGAGAACTTCCTTTAGCATTTCCTCTAAGATGGGTCTGCTAGCAATGAATTCTCTCAGATTGTGTTTATCTGGATATAGCTTTCTTATGCCTTAACTTTTGTAGAATTGTTTTTCTGGTTTTAAGATTCTTGGTTGACATTTTTTCTTTCAACATTTTGGATATGTAATTAACTGCTTTATAACCTCCATTGTTTCTGATAAAAAGTAAAATCTTAATCTTATTGGGATTTCCTTCTCCATGACAAGTCAGTTCTTTCTTGGTGCTTCTAAGATGTTTGTCTTTTTATTTCAGTATTTTTACTATAAGGTGTTTGGATATTGATATCTTTTGCATTTAATCTACTTGGAGTTTCTTGATATTCCTAAATGTGTAGATTAATACTTTTTGTCAAATTTAGAATGCTTCCAGCCATTGTTTTTTGGAAAAATTTTGGAATGTTTTTTCTCCTTCTTTTTACTCATCTACTTCTGCTAATCCTGTTACAAATATTTTAGTACACTTTATGTCATCATCATTTCTCTGAGGCTCTTAATTTTTCTTCATTTATTTTCTTTCTGTTATTCAGATTCTATATCGTATATTTATCTTTAAGTTTGCAGATTCTTTCTTCTACAAGTTTAACTGTACTGTTGTTGAGCCTTTCTAGTGAAACTTTATTTTAGTTTTTGTACTTTTAAATCTAGGATTTCCATTTGGTTCTTTTTTGTTTTAATTATTTATATCTCTTTTTTATAGTCCCTATTTGATAACTGATTGTCATCATACTTCTTTTTTTTTTTTTTGTAATCATAAATACAGCTCCTACCTTTCTAGGGCTTCCTGTCATTGTTTTCTTGTTTATTTTCTTAGTGATTTGGCTAAACTATTTTTTTCCCATAGTGTGAAGCTGCTGATGTCACTCTTTAGGGGGTGCAGCCTTGGGCATGCACACAGTTACCCTGGGGTGACAGCATTTTAGTAGGCTTTCTTTGACTGTTTCTCTTCATGTTAAACTCTGCCTTTTCTGGCATTATACCCAGCTTAAGCTTCACTAATTGCTAGTTAATTGCTCTGTTGTTTTTGACTATAGTCAGGGCATAAATTGTTTCACAGTTTTATCCAATTAAACTTGTAACTCTGTACAGGGGTACTTTTGAAGCCAGTCTTTGAGATTAGTTTTGACCTAGAAGGGCTCTTCTTAGTTGTTTCTTTCTGGTTTTCTCTAAAATAAAACAGCTGAACTCTGCTTTATCTTACTGCTCTCATGGAGCTACCAACATTTTCTTAATTATTTAGGGCAAAAATCTCCATGATTTTCAAGGCTTGAACTTTCCTATGTTCTGTTTCAAATAAAGTTTGTTTCTTTGGGAAAGTTTTACATGTTCTGTTCTTATGACCTGCCTTTTCCTCTGAGAAAAATCTTTACACCACTGATCTGGAGCTGGGGTCAGGCACAGTGAGTGACCTGCTTACACAAAAGTGATACCTTACTTTACAGTCATGGTGCTGGATGTAGGCAGTAGTGTCTGTTCTGGGCTTTTCTATCACAGCATGGAACCTCTTCCTGATAAGCAAGCTGTGGCAAAGAGAATCTGGTGCCCCATGTTCTCAGATGGTCATGCCTAGGCACATAACCTCCACTTTATGAGTGGGGGCTGGGGGGAGAAAGGGAGCTACTGACCTCTTAGCCATACTGATCTAGAATTTAGCCCCTTTAACAGGAAGTTACGGATAATGAGGAATGACTGTGGGGTGCCCCTCCCAGGGAAGCACTGTAGCCTTTGATTGGGAGTTGTAGGAGAGGGCAGTCTGTCTTCTTAGCAACATTCCACAGTGTGGGGCTTTCATCATGCTGATCTGGGCCAAGGGAGCAGAGGGAACATGTCATGGTTCAAGTGCCAAAGCTCCTGCTGTTCTTATCAATATTTAGTTGATTTTCTTGAATCAATGTTTCCTTATTTGCTGCATGACCTTACAACAATTTCTGGAGACTTCAAATGGTTGTTTAAAAAATAATTGTGAGCAGTTTGTGATTGTTTCACTGTGAGGTGGCCCCTCAAAGCTCCTCAAACTGTTACGGGATCTTTTCTGGCCAGAAACTTCTGTGGCTGGTGACGCCACTGCCCAAGTTTTTCTCAGGCCCACTGAACTTGTTTTTCCCACTCAGCCTGGCAGGCTGTGCTTGGCTCATGCTACCAACCCGGGTCCTATGTCTGCCAAGGGCAATTCAGGCATGGAACAGTGAGGGGTGTAGGAGCAAGCATGGTGTCCAGCCACTGCATGCAATCAAACATGCTGACTGGTGCAGCAGGCCAGGAAGCTCCAGGTGCCAACACAAATGCTATCTCTCTGCAAGGCTGGGGTCAGACTAGGTGCACCACAAGCAGCTTTCACGGCTGACATTGGGGAACATGGAGATGCCAGGAATCACAGGGCCTCAAAGAGGGAGGCACATCCCTGACTTGGGGAGCTGGGAGAAGGCCACAGTTCTTCTTTCCATCTCTTCACCCACAACGTGGCAAGCAAGGGGCATGTCTCAGCCCTGTTTGTGTTACAGCTCTTTTAGCCACACCATTTGGTGGGTCCTGAGTTCTTGTCCTGTGACCAGGAAGAATGCGGTATGCAGGCAAGTGAAGGGTGAGCAACTCAAAGAGGAGCTTTATTGAGTGATAGACCAGCTCAGAGGAAACCTGCACGGGGAAGCTCCTTTCTGCAGTCAGGGTGTCCTGATGGGTGTTCAGCTCCTAGCAGAGAGGGTAGCTTCTCTGCTAGGCAAGTTGTCCTGACAAGGGTCAGCTATCAGCAGAGAAGGTAGCTCCTTTCTGCAGCTGGCTTTCTTATCATCCTCACAGCTCTCAGCAGAGAGGATGCCCTAGAGTGGGTGGCTCATCTCTGTAGGCAGGTTGTCCCCTGCCCCCATTGTCTCTCTGTTGTCTCTGTCTCAGCAGGTTGGAGGCCCTAGAGTGGGTGACTCCTCTCTGCAGGAAGGTGGTCCCATTCTCTCTGCAGCTCTCATCAGAGAGGAGGCCCTAGGGTGTGGCACTCCTCTCTGCAGCTGGTCATTAAAACGTCTGCTCAGCTCTGGCTGAGTTTGTGACTTTTACGGGCCCCATAGGGGATGAAGTGCATTCCAATTCATCCATGGGTGACTATGGGTGGGCCCCGAAAAGGCATCATAAGTTCCTACTCTCCTCCATGAGACTGGCAGCCTGGCCCCCAGTCTTCAGACCCTCTCTAGCCTGAAGGTGGAGCCTCACTGGGGACCCACCCCCTTCTGCCCAGGATCTTGTCTGCCTCCTGCTGCTGTTCTTGGCACCCATGCCGTAGGTGCCAAGGGGTATCTGCAGGCCAGTGAGGAGCTGCCTTCAGCTCCACCCCTCAACTTCCCTCCTATGCTCGTCAATGCCCAAAGTCCTGAGGGACCCAAGGCAGCACTGCCGTGAGCATGTGCACACCCAGCCAGGCTGCAATAACACCCGAGCTTGGCCCCAACTTTGCCCCAAGATTGGAGTGGGCACTGACAGCAGGGAGAAGCCAAGCAGGGGGAGCAGGAACTTCTGAGCCTTTGAGGGAGGGGCACTTCCTGGGCCCCAAGAGTGCAGGGATTCCTGGGTCCACAGCTGTGGCTTGGGTGGCTGCAGCTGCACTGGCGGGACAGGGCTCCTGCCTGCTCCCTGGAGTGGGAGGCTTGGGTCTGCAGCCGAGGTTTGGGTGGCTGTAGCCATACCTGGCTTCTGTCTGCTTTATGGAGCAGGAAGCACAGGTCTACAATCACTGTTTGGACAGCTGCAGCTGTGCCTGGGAGTGTGGGGCCTGTGTGCACAGATTTGCCCAGGTCTGCATCTGTGGCTTGGGCAGCTACAGTGGCACCTGGGGAGCTACCACTCCAACTGAGAAAGGATGGGGTTCCCACTTGTCCCCAGCTCCCACTGGCTCCATGGAGTTTGCAGCCCTGGCTGCACCTACATGCTGCAGCTAATGTGATGGAAGCAGCCGCTGCAGATGGCCCACCACTGCCATGAGAACCACTGTTCTGGACATCGTATCTTCGTGTGTGTGTGTGTGTGTTTTACAAGGTACACTGTTAAACTCTATTACTGTATTTATTTTTAGTGTTTTCTTTTATATATGCCAAGTAATATTGGCAGTTGTTTTCAGTACGAACATAAAGTTTTATTTTAAAAGCAAATTAATTTAAAGTATTTGTCTATGTAATAGGCTTAATAGTAATGAAAACCCTAGCTGTTACTAAAATAGAGAACATTAATTATCATGTTAAATTGAAGAAAAAGGAAAGACATGAATGACCTCTTTTAGCTCTGACTCTAAAATGAACCAGCATCAGCCACAGTGCCTTTGCCTGTCACCAACATTTATGTTTGCTCCTAGCACCCAGGCTTTGGTTTCTAAGGTTCCCCACTAAAGAAGAATCAGGACTTTTAGAAAAATAGTTTGAGACAAGAAAAAAGAAAAGCAATATAGCTCTAGGAAAGACCATTATTAACAGAAAGCAGGTGTATTTTTGAGGTGGTCAAGGGCAGTAATAAAAAAAAACTGGCTTAAAAAACTTTACTGGGAAAGTTATAATAATTTGGATATTAAAGGAATTAATAATATGGTTAATTACAAATATTATGAGAAGCTAGAATGTTTAATATAAAAGAAAAATAAAATAGAAAATAGTTTAATTTTACTTGTTTAATTAGCTGACAAACACTATCATATTTGAGTAATTTATTTGTTCTTTTAAGTACATAATTGCAAGGCACTGATATGTATTTGTTTTTATGTTTTTAAACATAATTTTGTAAATACAGGAAACTTGAAGTTAGTCAGATAGTCCTAGGCAAATAGGAACTGTACCAAGAACTCATTAAGAATCAATCTATAAAATTTATCATACAAATCTTGGTAAAGTATTAGTGATAAAAGGGTCTACTGGTTGATAAGCAAAATTATAACTTATTACCAAATTTTGGTTTGTTTCAGGATAACATATATGAGTCAAATACCCTATAACTCTGAGAGCAGTCTAAATGTGTAATAGATTTCACATCAACTGCAACATACAACCTCCAACTGGCACTTCTAACTAGAATAAGGTGAGGCATTCATTTGTTTTTGAAAATGATAATAAAATGAGTAAATATATTATAATGGCAGATAAATATATTATGGTTGCAGGACAGCCAGCAATGCCAGGTAAATAAGGCTCCAAGAGACTATCATTCTGTGGAAAGGTCCCAAGTGGCATAATACTCAAAGCTAAATAGAAAGTATGGAGTCCAAAGGCTTTATTGACATAATTAATGAAGTTAAGACATAAGAAGGATGCTGAATCTGACATTAGGTGCCTCAAGTTTGGGTCATATTTGGAAAAGACAACCACATGTTGCATCCTGACAACTAAACCATTGTCTTATAACCCAGGTCTTATAATATTGGCTGGTCTCAAATGATACTATTTATTCTTTTTGTCCAGTAAAATCTTCAAGCTTGGAGAAATATCTGAATTAGTTTAACAGTCTTAGGTAGGTATCACAATAACTATAGGCTACATATTTTAAAAGTCCATAAATAGTGACAAAATGAGCTAAACTTATAAGTTAGAACAGATTTTAGACTAAGCAAGGAGATTTTTTCAGAACACACAGATGATATCTATATTTTTGTATATTTTACTTGCTATTAAAGTATTTAAAGCATCTAAAAGAATCAGTCACACTAAATTTGTAAATGTGGCTTAAATTGTTTAAGAAAATACTAATTATGTGTCCAGGCCGATCGCGGTGGCTCATGCCTATAATCCCAGCACTTTGGGAGACCGAGGAGGGAAGATCACCAAGTCGGGAGTTTGAGACCAGCCTGACCAACATGGTAAAACCCCATCTCTACTAAAAATACAAAAATTAGTGGGGCGTGGCGGCACACGCCGGTAATCCCAGCTACTTGGGATACTGAGGCAGGAGAATCGCTTGAATCTGGAAGGCAGAGGTTGCAATGAGTGGAGATTGCGCCACTGCACTCCCTCCTTGGTAACAGAGCAAGACTGTCTCAAAAAATAAAAAATAAATAATAATAATAATGTGTTCATTCATATCTATATAAACTTGTTTAAAGATTATTAAATATATGTTTAACAAATTTCGCATTCAACAAAGTACAATTGGTATGTGTTTTTGTTTATGCAGATAAACTCCTTGGACATGAATCTAATCTACAGCAAAAAAGAAAATTTATTGAAAAAAACTAAGTAAATATTGATAAAGACAGTTGAGGTTTTAAGGCCAAAGGAGTGAAGGGAACATGTAGATAACTGATATTTGGATAGACTTGTTTTAAGGGTTAAAAAACAAAACATAGTTATTGGTGCTGGGCAGATTTGGGTTGAATCCTTGGTACGTCATTTATTAGCTGTGTAATCTGAGAGACAGTTATTTAACCTTCCAATCCCTTAGTGTCCTCGTCTGTAAAACTGGGATAATAATACTTCCCTTCAAGAGTAAGGACAGCATGCTTAACACAGTATATGAGAAGTGATGACATTTTCAAAGATGGTTGGTGTTATTTTTACCATTCTTTAAAAATGCAAATACTCTTGGGAAGGATAGTATAATAAACTAAACCAATTCATGCTTATTTTTATTCTACCATGCTTCTCCCTCTTTTTTCTTTCTCAGTCTAGCCCCTTAAAATGCTTATGTGCGTAACTCTTCTCCTCCCCAACCCTTCCTTCCCTACATTCACTTTCAGCCTACTGCAATCTGGCTTCTAGTCTTACAATTTTGATGAAATGTTGTCTGCGCTTTTCAGGCTTTATTAAAAATCACCTGTTTGTAGCATTTGGCAATATTACTATATCTTCCAACTTAATGTAATTTCCTTTTATCGTCCCCTTGCTGACACCCTCTGCCGTCTGTGGTCTTCCTTTAACCCCTTCTTTTCAGTCCTTTTGGCTGAAGCATTTATTTTTGCCAGTCATAAATGAAGAAATTCATAAGAATCCCATCTCCTGATTTCTTTATCATCCAGTTCACTCTTAGGGAATCTCATCAAATCCCAAGACAATTCTAAAACCTTTATTCATGCACTTGACTTGTCCCAAGCTCCATACCTACATGAGTAAATAATAAATCATCTAATAGATGAGCTTCTCTAACTTGACAAATTATAACTCAAATGCATTATCTTCTCTGTTTTCCTTAACTGGAGATCGCACTACTCAAAAGTAAAACCTGGGTTTTTTTCTCACCTTTTTTCCTTACAATATGAAAACCCTGTGCCAACCACTATGTGAATGTCTCAGATTACACTGGTATATATGTATGTGTGTGTGTGTGTGTGTGTGTGTGTGTGTGTGTGTGTGTGTATGAGAGAGAGAGAGAGAAAGAGAGAGAGAGAGAGAGAGAGGCTACTTCTGTCCCTATAGAGCTTGCTGCCTCTGTGGAGGAGACATACAAACCTACAGAAATAAAAAATAAATGTGCACTGTGAAAACATTTAATGTTGATAACTGACATAAAAGTCAAGGAAGGTTTTATTAAGAAACTGATGATTGATTTGTGTCTAAAAGAAGTGTAAGAGTTAGGCAAAGTGAATTACATTCCAAGCAGAAGGAATAGTATGTGCAAAGGCCCTAGGGAGAGAGGGGTCGTGGTGAAGAACAGAAACAGAAAGAAGCCCAACTGTAGCAAGAATAGAGAGAGTTCCAGAAAAGACAGGAATGGAAGGGAGAGAAGAGGACTTTAGCCTTTACATAAAGGTTTGTTTTTTTAAAATAAAAATTATATTTAATTTTTGTGGGTATATATATTTATAGGGTAAATGAGATGTTTTGACACCGACATGCAGTATGTAATAATTACATCAATGTAAGTGGGGGTATCCATCCCATCAATAATTTAGCCTTTTTGTTACAAACAATCCAATTACATTCTTTTAGCTATTTTAAAATGCACAATTTAATTATTATTGACTATAGTCACACTTTGTACAATCAAATACTAAGTCTTATTAATTCTTTGAAACTACTTTTGGTGCCCATTAACCATCCCTACTTCTCTGCCTCCACACCTCACACCCTACTTCCCTCCCCAGCCTCTGGTAACCATCCTTCTACCGTCTATCTCCATGAGTTTAATTGTTACCATTTTTAGCTCCCATAAATCAGTGAGAATATGCAGTGTGTCTTTCTGTGCCTGTTTTACTTAACATACCGTAGTGACCATCAGTTCCACCCATGTCGTTGCAAATGACAGGACCTCATTCTTTTTATGATCAGATAGTATTTACATTGTGTATATGTACCACATATGCTTTATCTGCTCATCTGTTAGTGAACACAGGTTGCTTCCAAATCTTGGCTATTGTCAACAGTACTGCAACAAACATAGGAGTGCAGATATCCCTTTGATATACTGATGTTCTTCTTTTGGGTATATCCAGGGGTGGGATTGTGAGAACATATGGAGCTCTATTTTTAGTTTTTAAAGAAACCACCAAAGTATTCTCCATGATGATTGTACTAATTTACATTCCCACCAACAGTGTACAAGAGTTCCCTTTTGTCCTATTCACCAGGGCTTGTTCATGCCTGTCCTTTGAATAAAAGCCATTTTAACTGGGGTGATATCATATCCCATTGTAGTGTTGTTTTGCATTTCTCTGATGATTAACGATGTTGAGCACATTTTCATATGCCTGTTTGTATGTCTTCTTTGAGAAACGTCAACTCAGATCTTTTGCCCATTTTGAAATCAGATTATTAGAATTTTTCTGATAGAGTTGTATGAGCTCCTTGTATAGTCTGGTTATTATTTTTTGTCAGATTGTTAGTTTGCAAATATGTTCTCCCGTTCTGTGTGTTGTCTCTTTACTTTGCTGATTATTTCCTTTGCTGTGCAGAAAAACGTGAAGTAATCCCGTTTGTCTGTTTTTGCTTTGATTGCCTGTACTCGTCGGGTGTTACTCAAGAAATTTTGCCTAGACTAATGTCCTGGAGAGTTTCTCCAGTGTTTTCATGTAATAGTTTCATAGTTTGAGGTCTTAGATTGAAGGCTTTAATCCATTTTGATTGAATTTTTGTATACAGCAAGAGATGGACATGTAGTTTCATTTTTCTGCATATGCATATACAATTTTCTCAGCACCATTTATTGAAGAGACATATTTTCCTCAATGTATGTTCCTTACATCTTTGTTGACAATGAGTTCACTGAGGTGTGTGGATTTGTTTTTAGGTTCTCTATTCTGTTCCATTGGTCTATGTGTCTGTTTTCATTCCAGCATCATGATGTTTTGGTTACTATAGCTCTGAGGTATAATTTGAAGTCAGGAATGTCATTCCTCTCATTCCTCTGGTATTGATCTTTTTGCTTAGAATAGCTTTGGCTATTCTGGGTGTTTTGTGGTTTTATATACATTTTAGGATTTGTTTTATTTCTATGAAGAATGTCTTTAGTATTGCAATGTATCTCTATCTATAGATCCATTGTTTATATCTACAGATACATTTTCTTTGGGTAATATGGACATTTTAACAATATTGATTCTTTCAATCTATCATCATGGAATATCTTTCCATTTTTTGGTGTCCTCTTCAATTTCTTTCATCAGTGTTTTATAGTTTTTATTGCAGAGATCTTTCACTTCATTGGTTAATTCCTAGGTATTTGATTTTTTGTGGCTGTTGTAAATGAGATTAATTTTAAAATTTTCTTTTCAGATTGTTCAGAGTTGGCATATAGAAATGCTACTGACTTTTGTTTGTATGTTGATTTCATGTCCTGCAACTTTACTAAATTTATCAATTCTAATAGGATTTTGATAGAGTCTTTAGATTTTTCCAAATATAAGATCGTACCATCTGTGAACAAGGATAACTTGAATTCTTCCTTTCCAATTTCATGCCTTTTTTTCTTGTCCAATTGCTCTACCTAGAACTTCCAGTACTATGTTGAATAGCAGTGGTGAAAGTGGGCATCCTTGTCGTGTTCCAGGTCATACAGGAAAGGCTTTCATTTTTTTCCCCATTCAGTATGATAGTAACTATTGGTATCTCACATATGGCTTTTATTATATTGAGATATGATATTTCTTCTATATCCAGTTTTTCTAGATTTTTTTTTTTATCATAAAGGGATATCGAATTTTATCAAATGCTTTTTCATGATCAGTTGAAATGATCATATGGTTTTTATTCTTCATTCTGTTGATGTAATGTATCATGTTGACTGACTTGCATATTTGGAGCTATTCTTGCATCTCAGAGGTAAATCCCACTTGTCGTGATGAATGATCTTTCTAATGTGTTGTTGAAATTGATTTGCTAGCATTTTGTTGAGGATTTTTGGATCAATATTCATCAGAGATATTGGCTTATAGTTTTCTTTTTATCATATGTCTTCTCTGGTTTTGTTGTCAGGGTAATACTGGTCTTATAGAATGAGTTTGGAAGTAGCCCCTCATCCTCTATTTTTCAAAATTGTTTGAGTAGGATTGGCATTAGTTCCTTAAATGTTTGGTAGAATTCAGCAGTGAAGCCATCAGGTCTTCAGTTTTTGTTTTCATTTTGTGTGTTTTGTTTTTACTGGGAAACTTTTTATTGTGGCTTCAATCTTGTTATCTGTTATTGGTCTATTCAGATTTTGAATTTCTTCCTGATTCAGTCTTGAACAATTGTATGTATCTAGGAATTTGTCCATTTATTCCAGGTTTTTCAGCTTATTTACCTATAGTTACTAATTGTAGCCACTAATATTTTTTTGAATTTCTGCAGTATCAGTGGTAATTTCTCCTTTTTCATTTCTGATTTTATTTGAATCTTCTCTCTCTCTCTTTTAAGTTAATATAGCAAAAGGTTTGTCAATTTTGTTTAGCTTTTCAAAAAACCAACTTTTTGTTTGTCCTTTTGTATTTTTTTAAATTTCAATTTCAATTATTTCTGCTTTGCTCTTTATTATGTTTTTTTCTTCTACTAAGTCTGGGTTGGGTTTGCTCTTTTCTAATTCTTTAGGATGCATTGTTAGGTGATTTATTGGAAGTTTTTCCCTTTTTTTTTTTTATTTTTGATATAGGCACTTATAGCTGTAATTTTCTCTTTCAGTACTGCTTTTGCTGTATCCCATAGGTTTTGGTATGCTGTGTTTCCATTATCATTAGTTTCAAGACATTTTTCAATTTCCTTCTTAATTTTTTTCATTGGCCCACTTGTTATTCTGGAACATATTGTTTAATTTCTGTGGGTTTGTATAGCTTCCAAAATTCCTCTTGTTACTGATTTCTAATTTTGTTCTTTTGCAGTTAGAGAAGACACTTAATATTATTTCAGTTTTTTGAATGTTTTAAGATTTGTTTTGTAACCTAACATAAAGTTTGTCCTTTAGAATGACCCATGTGCTGAGAAGAAGAATGTGCATTCTGCAGCTGTTGGGTGAAATGTTCTGTAAATATCTATTGAGTCAATTTGTTCTAGAGTGGAGATTAAGTCTGATATTTCTTTGTTGATTTTCTGTCTGGAAGATCTGTCCAATGCTAAAAGTGAAACATTGAAGTCTCCAGCTGTTATTGTATTGAAGTCTATCTCTTTCTTTAGCTGGAATAATATTTGCATTATCTATCTGTGTGCTCTGGCTTTGGGTGCATATGTATTTATGCTTGTTATATCTTCTTGCTAAGCTGAACACTCTATCATTATGAAATTCCCTTCCCTGTTTCTTCTTACAGTTTTTGTCTTAAAATCTATTCTGCCTGACATAATGATAGCTATTCCTGTTCCATTTATTTTCCATTGGCATGGAGTATCTTTTTCCATCTTTTTATTTTCAGTCTGTGTGTATCTATATAGGTGAAGTGGGTTTCTTGTTGGCAACAGATCACTGGATTAAAAACAAAAAAAAGGTTTTAATCTACTCATGCACCCTGTGTCTTTTGATTGGAGAGTTTATTTCATTTGCAGTCAATGCTATTATTGACAAGTAACGACTTACTCTTGCCAGTTTGTTATTTATTTTCTGGTTGTTTTGTTGTCTTCTCTTCCTTCTTCCCTTCCTTCCTGTCTTCCTTTGAGTGAAGGTGATTATTTTCTGGCAGTATAATTTTATTTTGTGTTTTCACTGTATGCTTTTCGATTTGAAGTCATGATGAGATTGCAAATACTATCTTATAGCCATTATTTTGAACTGACGACAACTTAACACTGGTTGCAAAAACAAACAAACCAGCTAAAAGAAAAAGAATAAAACTTTACACTTTGTTTCTTCACTTTTTAACTTCCTGTTTTTTTTTTCTCTTTATGTCTTATTGTGCTGTCAATGTCTTGAATAGTTGTTGAAGTTATTATATTTGATTGGTTTATCTCTTAATCTTTATACTTAAGATTAGTTTATATACCACAATTACAAATTTATAATGGTCTGTGTTTTTCTGTGTGCTTACTATTACCAGTGAGTTTCTTCAAGATGATTTCTTATTGCTCATTTACTTTTTTTTTTCATAATGAAAAACTTGCTTTAGCATTTTTTGTAAGGTCTGATGTTGATAAAATTCCTCACCTTTTTTTTTTTTTGGTTTAAAAAAATCTATTTATTCTTCATGCTTAAAGGATATTTTTGCCAGATATACTATTCTAGGGTGAAATTTTTTCCCTTCAGCACTTAAAATATGTCCTGCTACTCTCTGTTGGCTTGTAAGTTTCATACTGAAAAGTCTGCTGCCAAACATATTGGAACTCTTGTATGTTATTTGTTTCTTTTGCAGTTTTTCTAATCTTTTCATTATCCTTTTCCTTTGGGAGATTGATTTTTAAATGCCTTGAGGTAGTCTTCTTCGGATTAAATCTTCTTGGTGTTATAAAACCTTTTTGTAGTTGAATATTAATATCCTTCTAGGTTTGGTAAATCACTTCATATTACCCTTTGAATAAACTTTCTACCCTATGTGTTTCTCTGTCTCCTCTTTAAAGCCAATAACTCTTAGATTTTCCCTTTTGAAGCTATTTTTCAAATCATGTATGTGGGCTTCATTCTTTTTTATTCTCTTTTTTCTTTTGCCTCCTCTGTGTATTTTTAAATAGTATGTCTTCAAGCTCACTAATTCTATCCTCTGCCTGCTTAATTCTCCTGTTAAGAGAGTCTAATAGATTCTTCAGTATTTCAGTTGCATATTTTGATTCTAGAATTTTTGCTTGATTCTTTTTAATTATTTCAATCTCTTTGTTAAATTTATCTGATAAAATTCTGAATTCCTTCTCTGTGTTATCTTAAATTTATTTGAGTTTCTTTTCTCAACACAGCAATTTGAATTCTCTATCTGAAAGGTGACAGATCTCTGTCCCTCCAGGACTGGCTTCTAGTGTTATTTAGTTCATTTGGTGAGGTCATGTTTTCCTGGATAATTTTGCTGCTTGAGGAGGTTTACTTGTGTCTGGACTTTGAAGGTTACTATATTTTTTATAATCTTCACAGTCTGGGCTTGTTTGTGCCTGTTTTACTTGGGAAGGCTTTCCAGGTACTCAAAGAGACTTGAGACCCAAGCCCAGCAGTACCATAGTTTTTGTAGACTCATAGAATTACCACTTTGAAGGTCTTGGATAATATCCAATCCAGAAAAAATTCTCTGAGTTACCAGGCAGAGACTCTTGTTCTCTTTCTTTACTTTCTGCTAAAAAATGGAGTCTTTCTGTCTGTGCTGTGCTGCCTGGAGCTCGAGGTGGAGTGACGCAAGTAATGCCGTGGCCACCAGCACTGGGATTTTGCTGGGTCAGGCCTGAAGCCAGCACAGCAGTGGATCTCACTCAGAATCCACGGTAACCACTACCTGGCTACCACCTATATTCATTAAAGGTCCTAGGGCTCCTTCCTTCAAGACCCAGGTGGATCCATAGACGCTGCCTGGGGGCTAGGGATCGAAGTCAAAAACCTTAGAAATCTACCTAGTGTTCTCTTCTATTGCAGCTAAGCTGGTCCTCAAACCATAAGACAAAGTTTTCTCTGCTCTTCCCTCCCCTTTCCACATGCAGAGGAACCTCTCCTTGTGGCCACCACCACTGACCCATGGGGAGCTCTGCTGGGCCACCACTAATGTTCACATAAATCTCCAGGGCTCTTCAGTCAGCTTGTGGTGAATGCTGGCAGGCCAAGGACTCACTCTTCAGGACAGTGGATTCCTCTCTGGCCCAGGGCATGTCCAGAAATGCTATCCAAGAGTCTATGTAGATATAGGGACGCTAAATGCCCGCTTGGGGCTCTACCCCAGTATGGCCAAACTAGTACCTGGTTTTTGGTTCATATTATGGTACTCTTCTGTATGTAGTTGTTAAAATTTGGTTTCTGGTGAGTGGGGAGGGATGATTGGTGGAGGCTACTATTCACCTGTCTTGCTCTGCCCTTCTCCTAAAGGTTACTTTTAAGCAGGAGTGGCATAGAGAGGACACAGAGATTAAAAAAAAATGTACATTAAAAATTATGCAGATGGCTTTGGAGAAAGACTGAAGTAAATGTGAGGACCAGTTAGAAGTCTACTTCATTAATTCAAGTGAGAGGTGATGGCTCCTTAGAGCAGTAAATGAAAATTCAGGGAAAGAAAATGAAGATGTGAATGAATCCCCCCAAAATTTTTAGGGTAAATTGAAAGTGATGTTTGAAAGACTGGGTATGGGAAGTGAAGGCAAGAATGACTAACATTAGGAGAAGACCAGGATTTTTGTTGTTTTGTTTCTGTTTTTATTTGTTTTATTATTGTTACATGGGGAATATGAAGTGGGAGCAGTGTGAGTTTGGCTTTAGATACTTTATGAATTCATTCTTAGTATATTTATTAAGTCAGCTCTGGTACAAGACATTTGTCTAGGCTCTTGAGATATATCATTGAAAACAGCAGACAAACCATCACTGCCCCCTTGGAGCTTATAGTCTTCTTACAGTCTTGTGAGAGCAGGCAGACAATAAAAATTAAGCACCATAAATAAGTAAATCATATAGTGTCCGGTAAAGTGGATGCAATGGAAATAAAACTCTAGAGGGATAAGAAGGATTGAGGCCATCAAAGTGAGGAGGATACAATGTTAAATAGTGTAGTTATAGAGGTCTTCATGGAGAAAGTAATGTTTAAGCAAAGACTTGAAGAAAGTAAATTAGCTACCGAAATGAACATCTGAGAGTAGAGTATTCAGATAGATGGAAAATCCAATACAAAGGCCCTGAAAGAAAAGCCTGCTTGACATGTTTATGTCCAGGCAATAGCAAGAAGGCTATGTGAATTGAGTGGAGTGAGTGGGGGGAGAATAGTAGGAATTGTGTCTGAAATTAATGGGTGGGTGTCCATATTGTATAGGACCTTGTGGGCCATTGCAAAGCGCACTGTGGGCTTTCATTTCAGTTTTAGGAACTTTGGTTGAGTTTGTGGTTCCTTTCACTTGTTTCAGTGGAAATGTCACTCGTCAGTCTGAAACTTAGGGGAGAAGTCATGGATGGATATGGATGATTTTTGATTCATCTCTAGGTCGACATTAAAGCCATGGATATGGAAGATATTATCTAGAACAGCGTCTGGCAAATCCCCTGGGACAAACTGGGCTTGCTATTTGATTTTGTAAACAGTTTCATTGGAACACAGCTATGTCTATTAATGTACATATTGTCTCAGGCAGCTTTTATTCTGCAACAGTAGATTTGAGTGGTTGTGACAGAGACTATATGGCCCACAAAGCCTAAAATATTCACTATTTGGCTCTGTACAAAACAAGTTGGCTGATTCCTTCTCTGGAGACGCAAAAAACTGTTCAATGGAAAAGCCAGCCTATGACTGAGTCTTGGGTAGTTCTAACATCTACTGTACTGGAAAAGTAAGCTCAATGTGCCAAGGAAAAAGAAATCAAACAGCCAGAGGAGTAGGTGAAAAAGCGGCACAGATTTCACAGAAGTTAAAGAAGGAGTTTCAGTTTTTAAACTGATCAATTAAAAGGAGCACTGAGCACACTTCTTTGGATTTAATAACTTGAAGATCATTGGTTTTCTTAGTGCAAGCTGTTTTGGTGGAGGATTGAGTGTTAGAATTATAGTCAAATGGAAGTGCCTTGAGGATTGGATGAAACATGAAGAAATTATATAGAGGGATTATAAACATCTCTTTGATTCGTTTTTCAAGAGGAGGACAAAGGCAGTACCTTAGCTGAAGATAAGCGCTGGGGACAAGACAGAGTGTTATTGTGTTTTGTTTCCAATTTGTTGTTTACACTGAAGTAAATTCAACTTAATTAAAAGTTGGTGGCAGAATTTGAGGAGGAGATCTTAATTATTGCAAAAATAAGGGTTAAAAATAGGGCTAGTTTTTTCAGATGGTCAGAAGGGATGGCATTGAAAGCATATGTTGCAGGAACTTGGACAAGCTTTCTCCTGTAACAGAAGAGGAAGAAAGGAAGGATTTAGAGAATGGAAGATTATTATGTCTGAGAATGAAAAGATGAAAGCGTTCCTATCTGATAGTTTCTGTTTTCTGTTTGAAACAGGGGTGGAAACTTGGAGAGTGAGAGAAAGAGTTGAGTAGAGAAACAGAAGTCTTGTTGAGAACTCATCTTAGTTTGAAGAACACTGGTTGTAGGTGTTTTTTATTTTATTTTTTCTATCTGTGCTTAGCAACTCAGGTGCAGCAATGGAGAACACATTTGATTGGGTTTTTAAGTGTTAGGGGTTTGAAAGAGACAAGAGGCAAAACACTGAGGAAAACAGTGTTATTTAAATGACAGATTCTGGATTCCTAAGATAAAAAGTGAAGAATGGGGTATAGAAGACTATAAGGTTGAAGTGGGAGCAATTTAATAAGCAAAATGGAAGAAAAAAAGTTTTGATTAGCGAAGTGGATGCTTGACTTAGGGATTGATTTTGGAATGTGGAGTAGTCTACCATAAGACCAAGTTCAAGGAATAAACTTGAGTGGATTAGAGAGGATCATTTGTAGATGAAGAGGCTGAAGAAGTGACCTAAAGTGCTCAATAAATCATTCTTGGGGAATTTGAGGTAATGGGAATTGATGCAAGAATTCTGGCAGAGCTTGGGTTGATTATAGAGAGAATGGGATGGAATATTTAATGATTGAAAGTGTATGGGGAAGACTACTTGACGACTGAAGAGAAATACATTGGAGGTCAATCGATAATATTTACAGAATTGTGTAGAAATTTCAAAGGAGAAAATTTAATTTTAATAGGGGAGCAATAAGATGCCACTGGGATTCAGAAGGACAGCATCTGTACTTCTTCATGTAGAGTTAAAATAGATGTGAGAAAATAATCATTTATCGTTTAAAAGGGCCTCAAAGGAGATGAAGTGCCAACCAAGACAAGAAGGTAGTTAGTATATGGCACACACACACACACACACAGCAGTATTAACAGTTTCAGAGGGTACAGCAGGATGGTTTATAAATGGGAGCCTGAGAAAAGAGTAAGGGATTACACAGGATTATGTGATGATGACACAGTAGAGCAGATTTTGATTCAAGAGTCACTTTGAAATAGATAAGCAATCTGTCTACATCCAATAAGTCACCTATCCTATGTCAAAACAATGTCAAAATCCAGACATTATTAAAAAATACACTCAACATTTATCATTATTTCTATCCTTGATTTCACCTCTACTACTTTATCACCTCTAGTACTCTCATTTGCATATCTTACCACATTCTCCTAATCAGCTTCCAAGTCTTCACTCTTGATCCCTTTTAACTCATTTTCTACAAAACTTCTTGAATAATCTTTATATAAGTCAGTTTGATCATACTGCTCTTCAAAATACCTACTAGTGCCTTCCCAATATAAGGTTTTGCTTAATAGCATGCCTTTTTTCCCAAATCACTTCTTTCCTTCCATCAGGAATGTTATGCTTTTTAAATATAAGACCATATATTACAGAATTTACCATGCTACTTCTTAACCCCTGAGTGTTTGCCCAGGTGTGTTTTCTGCCTGGAACTTCCTTTTTCTCTCTTCTGTCAGACATTTTCTCTCCAGCGGTGAAGCATCTAGCTCAAAACTTTCCTTGTTTTTAGTTTTCCAGGAAGAAATCATCAATCCCTTCTTTGTATCTTGTATATATGTCTATTCAAATTGCTTTGAAAAATGTTTGTTGGATTTTTTTTCTTAACAGTTTTTTCTACTAGACAATAAACTCCTTGAATAACAGAGGACCTAGGAAGATGTCTGTAACATAGAAGATTCTTAATAAATGCTTGCCAAATTGAGGTGGACTTAACACACCTGCTCTTGCCATAAGCACATTGCTTTCAAGAAAGGTTTCTCTCTTTTGCCTCCACTCTTGAAATACAAATTGACCTCTCAGAATTTTTCCTCTAATGCCCTTGTTGGAAAATGTTAATAACTGGTCAGTGACAGTGTGATTAAGCCTTCCCTTCTCTCTTATTTAGATTGATGTCACTGCACTGGCTCTGAGAGAGCTGTAAAGAACATTAACACTGCATCCACCTTGACAGAACAAACCATTCCCTAGAAATTGATAAGGGTTTTTTTTTCTGGAAATGAATTTGGTGGTGGCAAAACAAACGGTTGTCCAATTGCCATCCATCTCCCTTTCTTTAATAACTTTCATTTATTTCACAATGTCGCTTTCTCCGATTAATGTAGTGAATGCGTTTATCTTTGAAGGATGGGAATTAGCAGAGTTTTTCAACACCGGGAAAAACAATGTTCCTTATCCAAGCCTTCTTATATACTTTAAAGTGACATTGCTTGGGGATCTTGGTTAACCACTTGGAATTCTAGTTCCTATTTGTCTAAAAGGAATCAAGATCCTGAAAAATTATTTAAAGGCAAATTTTAATTCCTTGGCTGAGATAAAATATTAATACTTATAGTATTAAAGATGTTATCAAGATGGTTTCATGTGAGTGCTGTTGGATGATATGATTAAAGAATAAAATAATCTCTCTCTTCTGGTCCTGGGGGAAATATAAAATGCAACCAACTGGTATCTTAAAACCATGAGTTTAATAAATCTGGCATATGTATATCAGAAAAGCATTTGTAAACCCAAATTGCTTACTAGAAAATGTGTACCTTTTGTTCTTTTAAATTTCGATTGTCAACAAGGAGTTAAGAAAAGGAATAAACAAGCATATATTGTTGCAGTGACAGGTTTACCCATTTTCACCTTGATTTAAAAATTTTCTGTTTTTTTTTTTAAACAAAACTTGATGACTAGTAGGCCTCACGCATCCTTTTTATTTCTCTAGAAAATGAGAAAATTTAGGGTTCAGCAGAAAAATAAAAGATTAAAAAATATTGCTCATCTTTTGAATTCTTTTAGGCAAATGATTTGCAAAATAGTTAAATCTGGAAAAGAAAAATACACCAAAAAAGACAAGAGTAAAGCAAGTGATCAAAACGATAACAACCACACAGTCTTATCATTCCCTCAATTTAAGCCAACACCAGAAGTCTTCTATAGAACTTATCAATGGAATTTTTTTTTTAGAATTTTAATGTTTAATTTAAAAATATAATTGTACAAGCAGTCTGGGGTCACTTACTAGCTCTGATGATCAGCCCCTTAAATGAAAATAATTTTTTATGCTTTATAATACTATTTTTACATCTGAAAATAGGAATGGCCAAACAATTAGTTTTCCAAGACATTCACCAGTGTCCTTGTGACATGCTTTTGATAGACACTGAGTAAGAACTTGCAATCCCATCCTGAAAATAAGAAAACTTGTAAGTGAAGGAGTTTTAGTCCCAGGTCACTAATTCCAACTAGTAACAGAGGTCAGGAACATGAATATTTGAGTGAATTGTTTCATGAGGCTCATAACAATATTTATTTAATAGGTCATTTGGCATTCATATGCCAGCTGGTAAATAGAACACAAGGAGGCCATATTAATCCAGAATGATCGGAGACAAAGTGTCATACATAAATGTTCAGACCATAGTTACACCTCACACTCATACAGAGCTTTTCCATATGCACAAGACTCACATTCATTATTTTACTTCATCCTCACAACTTCTGTCATTGCACAGTTGTGAGAAAATTGAGATTAAAAAACTTGCCCATGTTTACAAAATCCCTTGTCATCAGGGGTGAGGTTTGAACCTTGGTATTTTAACTTATAGTCAAACGTTCAAAACAAAACTAAAGAAAAGAAAAGGAAACTTCAAGGAGCTATCAAACATAAAAATTATCTACATAAGTGCCAAAATAGGTTTTAATCTATAGTTGTTTTACAAAATCTTTAAAAAATTTACTATGCATTTCCTGGTATTAACAGAAAAAGGGCACTGAATAAAATTTAAACTTTTTTTGTGACTCAGGATGGGCATAATTAATTTCTATGATTTGTTTTGCTGTTTGAAAATATGGATCTACATCTATTTTTTAGTGTTTCTTTCCTATTTCTCAATAGCAGTTTGTCAGATATCACCTCTCCTGATATGTGTGCTAGCTTCAAAGAGCTTTTCCTTTTCTTTCCCATTTCATCTTCTAATGTTTTGCTTCTAATATACTCTAGGCAGAGAGTTTAGGTCATTAATCTTATTAAATGTGTTGGCCATAGTTAGGTAAGGCAGATCAGTGAGAGATTAAAATTCTCAAACTTTAGTGTATATAAATACTACTTGGGGAGTGTATAAAATACAAATTAATGGAACCCACTCACAGAGATTCTGATTTTGTAGATCAGGACGAAGCTCAAGAATCTGTATTAAGAATTTTCATTCTTTATTTTAGATACAGGAGGTGCCTGCATAGAATTGTTACATGAGTATATTGGACCGAGGTAATGAACATAGTACACAATAGGTAGTTTTTGACTCAATTTCCCCCCACTGCTTTAGTGGTCCACAGTGTCTCCTGTTCCCATGTTTATGACCATGTGTGCTCCATGTTTAGCTCCCACTTATAAATGAGAACATATATTTTGTTTTCTGTTCCTGCATTAATTCACTTAGGATAATTGCCTCCAGCTGCAACCCTGTTGCTGCAAAAGACACTGTTTTATGGCTTCATGGTAGTCCATGGTGTATATAGAGCACATTTTTTAAAATCCAATCCACCACTGATGCACACCTAGGTTGATTCCATGTCTTTGCTACTGTGAATAGTGCAGCCATGAACATACTCTTGCATTGTCTTTCTGATATAATGGTTTCTTTCTACTGTTTTTTTTTTTTTTTTTTTTTGGATATATAGCCAGTAATGGGATTGCTGGGTTTTTCTGATATAATGGTTTCTTTCTTTCTTTCTTTTGGATATATAGCCAGTAATGGGTTAGCTCTGTTTTAACTTCTTTGAAAAATCTTCAAACCGCTTTCCACAGTGGCTGAACTAATTTGCACTCCTATTACCAGTGTATCAACTATCCTTTTTCTCTGTAGCCTCACCATCATCTATTGTTTTTAGACTTTTTAATAATCGTCATTCCAACTGGTGTGAGATGGTATCTCATTGTGGTTTTGATTTTCATTTCTCTGATGATTAGTGATGATGAGCATTTTTTCATGTTTGTTGGCTGTGTGTATGTCTTCTTTGGAGAAGTGTCTGTGTCCTTTGCCCATTTTTTGATGAGTTATTTTTTGCTTATTGAATTGCTTAGGTTCCTTATATATTCTGTATATTAGAACTCTGTGGGGGCTGGGGCAAGATGGCTGAATAGGAAAAGCTCTGGAGTGCAGTTCCCAGAGAGAGTGATGCAGGAGGTGAGTGATCTCTGCATTTCCACCTGAGGTACCAGATTCATTTCAATGGGACTTGTTGGACAGTGGGTGTAGCCCAAGGAGGGCAAACTGAGGCAAGGTGAGGCACTGGCTCACCAGGGAAGTGGAACTGGCCAGAAGATCAGGGCCTTTTCTCCTCCAGCACTCTGATTCAGATACTGTGCTTCTCCCATGTCCTTTGCAACTCACAGACCAGGAGATCCCTGCCTGGCTGAAAAGCACTGTGAGTTACCAGCACAGATCTGAGTGGCAGCTCTGGCTGGCACTGCAGGTTGTCGGCAAACATTTGGGCAAATATTTTGACTAGCGCTGAGAATGCCTGTGAGACAGAGCTTCCCACTCCCCAGAAAGAGTGGGAGCTGAAAGCAGGGAGACAGATGATACAGCTTGGCAGGTCCCAGCTCCCCAAAGACCAGCAAACTGAAGCCCTCTCACTTGAGAGCTTTGCAGCCAGCACATCAGTTTGAGGTCAACCCAGAATGATCAAGCTCCATGGAGGTAAAGGTATCTGCCATTGCTGAGGTGGTTCTAATTTTACCTGTGTAAACAAAAGCCAGAGTAAGCTTCCACAGCAGCTGGACTAAGCCCGTGGCAGCCTAGAAGTGCCTCTGGAAGCAGACAAGGGACAGACTGTCTCCTCAAGTGGCTCCCTGACCCATGAATAACCAAAAAGACGCCTCATATGGGAGAGCTCTAGATGACACTTGGCAGGTATCCTTCTGGGACAAAGCTACCAGAGGAAAGATCAAGCAGCAATTCTTGCTGTTCTGCAGTCCCCATGGGTGATTCCCTGCAAGCAAAATCTGGAGCAGAGGGGCCTGACTGTTAGAAGGAAAACTAAAGAACAACAACAAAAAAAGCTTCAATATCAACAGAAAGGATGCCCACTCAGAGACCCATCCGAAATCACCAACTTCAAAGATCAAGGTAGATAAATCCATGAAGATGGGAAGAAACCACAGCAAAAAGGATGAAATCATCAAAGACCAGAACACCTTTCCTCCTCCAAGGGATCACGACTCCTCACCAGCAAGGGAACAAAACAGGATGGAAAATGAATTTGATGAGCTGACAGAAGCAGGCTTCAGAAGGTGGGTAATAACAAACTTCTCTGAACTAAAGGAACATGTTCTAACCCAATGCAAAGAAACTGGAAACCTTGAAAAAAGGTTAGATGAAATGCTAACTAGAATAGCAAGCTTGAAGAAGAACACAAATGACTTGATGGAGCTGAAAAACACAAAAAGAGAACTTTGCAAAGCATACATAAGTTTCAATAGCCAAATCGATCAAGCAGAAGAAAGGATATCAGAGATTGAAGATCAACTCAATGAAATAAAAAGAGAAGGCAAGATTAGAGAAAAAAGAGTGAAAAGAAATGAACAAAGTCTCCAAGAAATATGGGATTATGTGAAAAAACCTAATCTACGCTTGATTGGTATACCTGAATGTGACAGGGAGAAAGAATCTAAGCTGGAAAACACTCTTCAGGATATTATCCAGGAGAACTTCCCCAACCTAGCAACATTCAAATATAGGAAATACAGAGAACACTGTAAAGATATTCCTCAAGAGCAGCAACTCCAAGGCACATAATTGTCAGATTCACCAGGGTTGAAATAAAGGAAAATATGCTAAGAGCAGTCAGAGAGAAAGGTCAGGTCACCCACAAAGGGAAGCCCATCAGAATCACAGAGGATCTCTTGGCCAAAACCCTGCAAGCCAGAGGAGGGTGGGGGCCAATATTCAACATCATTAAAGAAAATAACTTTCAACCCAGAATTTCATATCCAGCCAAACTAAGCTTCATAAGTGAAGGAGAAATAAAATCCTTTATGGACAAGCAATTGCTAAGAGATTTCATCACCACCAAACCCACCTTACAAGAGCTCCTGAAGGAAGCACTAAACATGGAAAGGAACAACCAGTACCTGCCACTGCAAAAACATACTAAATGGTAAAGATCAACAATTCATTGAAGAAATTGCATCAATTAATGGGCAAAACAACCAGCCAGTAACAAATGGCAGGATCAAATTCACACATAACAACATTAATGTTAAATGTAAATGGCCTAAATCCCCCAATTAAAACACAGACTGGCAACCTGGATTAAAAGTCAAGACCATTGGTGTGTTATATTCAGGAGACCCATCTCACGTGCAGACACATGTGAACTCAAAATAAAGGGATGGAAGAATATTTACCAAGCAAATGGAGAGGGAAAAAAAAAAAGCAGGGGTTACAATCCTAGCCTCTGATAAAACAGAATTTAAACTAACAAGGATCAAAAGAGACAAAGAAGGGCATTACGTAATGGTAAAAGGATCAATGCAAACAGAAGACCTAACTATCCTAAATATATATGCACCCAATACAGGAGCATCCAGATACATAAAGCAAGTTCTTACTGACTTGCAAAGAGGCTTAGATTCCCACACAATAATCATGGGAAATTTTAACACTCCACTATTAGACAGATCAATGAGACAGAAAATCAACCAGGATATCCAGGACTTGAACACAGATCTGGACCAAGCGGACCCAATAGACATCTACAGAACTCTCCACCCCAAATCCACAGAATATACATTCTTCTCAGCACCACATCACACTTACTCTAAAATTGACCACATAATTGGAAGTAAATCACTCCTCAGCAAATGCAAAAGAATGGAAATAATAACAAACAGTCTCTCAGACCACAGTGTAATCAAATTAGAACTTAGCATTAAGAAACTCACTCAAAACTGCACAACTACATGGAAACTAAACAACTTGTTCCTGAATGACAAATGGATAAACAATGAATAGAAAGCAGAAATAAAGATATTCTTTTTTTTTTTTTTTTTTTGAGACAGAGTCTCGCTCCGTCTCCAGGCGCCAGACTGGAGTACAGTGGTGCAATCTCGGCTCACTGCAACCTCCGGCTCCTGGGTTCAAGCAATTCTCCTGCCTCAGCCTCCTGAGTAGCTAGGATTACAGGAGCACGCCACCACGCCCAGCTAATTTTTGTATTTTTAGTAGAGATGGGGTTTCACCATGTTGGCCAGGATGGTCTCGATCTCCTGACCTTGTGATCCGCCCACCTCAGCCTCCCAAAGTGCTGGGATTACAGGCGTGAGCCACCGCGCCTGGCTCAAAGATATTCTTAAAAACCGATGAGAACAAAGACACAACATACCAGAATCTCTGGGACACATTTAAAGCAGTGTCTAGAGGGAAATTTATAGTAATAAATGCCCATATGAAAAGTGAGGAAAGATCTAAAATTGATACCCTAATGTCACAGCTAAAAGAACTGGAGGAGCAAGATCAAAAAAATTCAAAAGGTAGCAAAAACAATAAATAACTTAGATCAGAGCAGAACTGAAGGAGATAGAGGCACAAAAATCCCTTCAAAAAATCAGTAAATCCAGGAGCTTGTTTTCTGAAAAGATCAACGAAATAGACCACTAGCCAGACTAATAAAAAAGAAAAGAGAGAAGAATTGAGTAGATGCAATAAAAAATGATAAAGGGGATATCACCATCAATTCCACAGAAATACAAAGTGCCATCGGAGATTACTAAAAACAACTCTGTGCACATAAACCAGTAAATCTGGAAGAAATGGATAAATTCCTGGACACTTACACCCTCCCAAGACTAAACCAGAAAGAAGTTCAATCCTTGAATAGACCAATAACAAGGTCTGAAGTTGAGGCAGCAACTAATAGCTTACCAATCAAAAAAAATCCAGGTCCAGATGGGTTTATAGCTGAATTCTACAAGATGTACAAATATGAGCTGGTACCACTCCTTCTGAAATTATTCTAAACAACACAAAAGGAGGGAATCCTTCCTAACTCATTTTATGAGACCAACATCATCCTGATATCGAAACCTGGCAGAGACACAACCAAAAAAGAAAACTTCAGGACAATATCCATGATGAACATTGATGCAAAAATCTTCAATAAAATACTGGCAAACTGAATACAACACAAATCTACAAGTGTAATCCATCACATAAACTGAACCAACGACA
Source organism: Alouatta palliata (assembly GCA_004027835.1). NCBI lineage: Eukaryota > Metazoa > Chordata > Mammalia > Primates > Atelidae > Alouatta > Alouatta palliata. The sequence continues at coordinate 146,785 of PVKV010000616.1, read as the reverse complement.
AAAGTCACATGATCATCTCAATAGATGCAGAGAAGGTCTTCAACAAAATTCAAAATCCCTTTATGCTAAAAACTCTCAATAAACTAGGTATCAATGGAATGTATCTCAAAATAATAAAAGCTATTTATGACAAACCCACAGCCAATATCATACTGAATGGGCAAAAACTGGAAGCATTCCCTTTGAAAACTGGCACTAGACAAGGATGCCCTCTCATCATTCCTATTCAATATAGTATTGGAAGTTCTAGTCAGAGCAATTAGGCAAGAAAAAGAAATAAAGGATATTCAATTAGGAAAAGAGTAAGTCAAATTGTCTCTTTTGCAGATGACATGCTTGTATATTTAGAAGACCTCATCATCTCAGCCCAAAATCTCCTTAAGCTGGTAAGCAACTTCAGCAAAGTCTCAGGATATAAAATCAATGTGCATAAATCACAAGCATTCCTATACACCAATAACAGACAAACAGAGAGCCATATCATGAGCAAACTCCCATTGACAATTGCTACAAAGAGAATAAAATACCTAGGAATACAACTAACAAAGGATGTAAAGGACCTCTTCAAGGAGAACTACAAACCACTGCTCAAGGAAATAAGAGAAGACACAAACAGATGGAAAAACATTCCATACTCATGGTTAGGAAGAATAAATATCCTGAAAATGGCCATACTGCCCAAAGTAATGTACAGATTCAATGCTAACCCCATCAAGCTACTATTGACCTTCTTCACAGAACTGGAAAAAACCACTTTAAACTTCATATGGAACCAAAAGAAAGCCTGCATAGCCAAGACAATCCTAAGCGAAAAACAAAAACAAAAACAAACAAAAAAAGCTGGAGGCATCATGCTACCTGATCTCGAACTATACTGCAAGGCTACAGTAATCAAAACAGCATGGTACTGGTACCAAAACAGATATATAGACCAATGGAATGGAACAGAGGCCTCAGAAGTAATGCCACACATCTATAGCCATCTGATCTTTGACAAACCTGACAAAAACAAGCAATGGAAAAAGGATTCCCTGTTTCATAAATGGTGTTGGGGAAACTGGCTAGCCATGTGCAGAAAGTTGAAACTGGACCACTTCCTTACACCTTACACTAATATTAACTCCAGGTGGAATAAAGATTTAAACATAAGACCTAACACCGTAAAAACCCTAGAGGAAAACCTAGGCAATACCATTCAGGACATAGGCATAGGCAAGGACTTTATGACCAAAATACCAAAAGCATTGGCAACAAAAGCCAAAATAGACAAATGGGACCTAATCAAACTCCATGCTTCTGCACAGCAAAAGAAATAGTCATTAGAGTGAATCGGCAACCAACAGAATGGGAAAAAAATTTTTGTAATCTGTCTATCTGACAAAGGGCTATTATCCAGAATCTACAAAGAACTAAAGCAGATTTACAAGAAACAAACCAACCAACCCATTCAAAAGTGGTGGAAGGATATGAACAGACACATTTCAAAAGAAGGCACTTATGAAGCCACAAGCATATTAAAAAATGCTCATCATATCTGGTCATTAGAGAAATGCAAATCAAAACCACATTGAGATACAATTTCATGCCAGTTAAAATGGCTATCATTAAAAAATCTGGAGACAACAGATGCTGGAGAGGATGTGGAGAAATAGGAACACTTTTACACTGTTGGTGGGAGTTTAAATTAGTGCAACCATTGTAGAAGACAGCATGGTGATTCCTCAAGGATCTAGAAATAGAAATTCAATTTGATCCAGCAATCCCATTACTAGATATATACCGAAAGGATTATAAATCATTCTATTATAAAGACACATGCACATGTATGTTCATTGTGGCACTGTTTACAATAGCAAAGACTTGGAACCAACCCAAATGCCCAGTGATGATAGACTGGACAAGGAAAATGTGGCACAGATACACCATGGAATATTATGCAGCCATCAAAAACGATGAGTTTGTGTCCTTTGTAGGAACGTGGATGAATCTGGAAACCATCATTCTCAGCAAACTGACACAGGAACAGAAAACCAAACACTGCATATTCTCACTCATAGGCAGGTGTTGAACAATGAGAACATGTGGGCACAGGGATGGGAACATTACACACTCGGGTCTGTTGGCAGGTGGGGGGCTACAGGAGGGACAGCGGCATGTGGGGAGATTAGTAAGGGGTAACATGGAGAGAAATGCCTGATGTAGGTGATGGGGGGATGGAGGTAGCAAACCACCATGGCATGTGTGTACCTATGCAACAATCCTGCAAGATCTGCGTATGTACCCCAGAACTTAAAGTACAATAAAAAAAAAAAAAAGAATTCTGTCAGATGCATAGTTTGTGAATATTTTCTCTCATTCTGTAGGTTTTCTGTTTACTCTGTTGATAGTTTCTTTTGCTGTGCAGAAGTTCTTTAGTTTAATTAGGTCCCACTTGTCAGGTTTTTTTTTTTTTTGTTGCAATTGCATGTTAACCAACATCCTATGTATTTCTGAAGGAGGTGTTCTCCTGTCCAGACTTTAATGAACACTGATTTAGAAGCAACATTTATATGGTTCATGAGTGAAATAAATTACATCAGTTCCTTATCTTTTAAAATGTTTACTTCAGTTCTATGAGAGACAACATAGCCCACACAGAGTACACAGAACTTGGAGTCATTAACACCTGGATTGAAATCTAGTTCTGTTACTTTCAAGTTAAGTGACCTGGCAAAATTTCTTAACTGCTCTAATCCTCCATTGCATCATCTGAAAAATAATTCCTCATCTCCTCATCTCATGAGGTCATTGTATCTGATCAAATGAGATAGTGCCTGTGAACATATTTTCATATACTATACAATTTCATACAGTTGTTTAGAGTTTTATAGTTTGTTGGTGCCAGAAGACATATTGGTACATTAGTAATTGCTTTTCTGAAGTTATATGTCTTTCCGTTGAAATAGCCAAACTGCTGCTGCACTGTAATTGCTCTCTGCGTCAGCAACCAACCGGCAACATTCAAAGCTAGTAGGCTCTGGCCACCAGCATTTCAAGACACATCAGGAGAAAATTTTGCCCAGGATTCTGCTAGAAAGTGGAAGAAAAAAAAGAAGGAGTTCAATCAAGGAAGAGTTCTCTCAGAGAAATACAAATTGGGAGGTATTATTGCAGTAGATTCTTCCTCCAGGTTCAGCACCTGCTCAATCACCCAACCCTCCCAATTTGAATAAGTGAGTAAGAACTCATTAACAGATCATTAGCTAAATCAGCCCGTCATAGTGTGAAGAGGACCCAGGTTCAATAATTCCCCTGGATTATCATCAAATGTAGACTCAAAATTAAATGTCTTATTAAAAAATGCTAGTATTTATGATATTTTTCTATCAGCAGAAAGTGATTTGTGGAAAATGACTCTTTCCTTTACATTCAGGAAAGCATTATTATTGTCCTGTATTGTACCCTCTGAGTAAAATCTGGAAAGAGTCTGATCCCCTAACCCCCTTTCCAGCTCAGATTTTCCCAAGTTGTTGGCTAGATTCGTGATTGCTGCTGGACCATTGGCAATTTCAGTTTCATGTCTACTTCCAACAGCCTCTTGTGTTGGTCAGATATTGATCAGAACAGATCAGATGTTGTCTTGGGTTACTCAATGACCATTCTCTGTACTTCATATGAGAAATTAACTTTCTTCCCATGGTTACCATCTGATGAAAAGATGACACACAACACAAATGAAGCCAGTTGGAGACTATCGTCTTGAATACAATTTCTTAAGCAGAGATTTTAACAGATTGATAATGGTTGGCCAGGTGCAGTGGCTCACGCCTGTAATCCCAGCACTTTGGGAGGCCAAGGCAGGTGGATCACAAGGTCAGGAGTTTGAGGCCAGCCTGACCAACATGGTGAAACCCTGTCTCTACTACAAATACAAAAATTAGCTGGGTGTGGTGGCATGTGCCTGTAATCCCTGCTACTCAGGGGACTGAGGTAGGAGAATCACTTGAACCTGATAGGTGGAGGTTGTAGTGAGCTGAGATCACACCACTGCACTCCCCAGCCTGGTAACAGAGCAAGCAAGACTCCACCTCAAAAAAAAAAAAAAAAAGATTGATAAAAGGTTGTCATTCCAATTAATTACAGAAGTAGGTTCTAATCTGTTGTGGTTTCTGCCTTTTTTTTTTTTTTTTTTTTTTT
>PVKV010000616.1:0-142509 GCA_004027835.1 Alouatta palliata | reverse complement strand
CAACCTCCGCCTCCTGGGTTCAAGCAATTCTCCTGCCACAGCCTCCCGAGTAGCTGGGACTACAGGCACGTGCCACCATGCCCGGCTAATTTTTTTTTTGTATTTTTAGTAGAGACGGGGTTTCACCATGTTGACCAGGATAGTCTGGATCTCTTGACCTCGTGATCCACCCGCCTCGGCCTCCCAAAGTGCTGGGATTACAGGCGTGAGCCACCGCGCCCGGCAGTTTCTGCCTTTACAAGTGCCTTGGCTTCTGCCTGCATCCAAGCCTGGTCTTCAGTTTCCCCTGACTTCTGTCAGTCTCCATTATCTTTCCCATGCATTGCATTTGCCAAAACTATCCTGAGTCCATTTCTGTTGCCTTCAACAAAGAACTCTAACTGATAATGTGGGTGTTTGAGCTCCTGCTTTCACACTGGTGGGGAGAAATTGAGTTAATTTTTTGTTGTTGTTGTTGTTTTGAGACAGAGTCTCACTCTGTCGCCCAGGCTGGAGTCCAGTGGCGTGATCTTGGCTCACTGCAACCTCCTAGCTTCAAGCAATTCTCCTGCCTCAGCCTCCCGAGTAGCTGGGATCATGGGCATGCACCACCTCATCTGACTAATTTTCGTATTTTTAATAGAGACGAAGTTTCACCATGTTGGCCAGGCTGGTCTTGAACTTCTGACCTCAGGTGATCCGCCCGCCTGGCCTCCCAAAGTGCATGGAGCCTGGTCTCCCAAAGGTCACGGCACCTGGTTGAGTTAGTTCTTAAACTCGGAATTAGTAACTCATTGTTACAACTTGGATGGCTTCCCGTTTGAAAGACTTCATCTCAGAAATCGCCACTGCTATCCATTCGTTGGCACCTTCCAGGAAACTAGAAGGCATTTTTACTTCCTTTCTCCATCAATTCCTGCCTTTAGCCATCCACAGGTCTTACCATTTTACCTCCAGATGATATGTAGACTCTGTTCATTCGTCTCAATCTTCATTGCCATTCTTGCCCTTCTATGGAATATTTTTCACATAACAACCATACGGTCCACATTTTTAACATAAACTGGATAATCTCACTAGACTGCTTAAACACTTCAATAGCTTCCTATTACACTTAGAATTAGATTCTGTGTAACCTGTTCACTGAGTTCTTTTTCTAGCGTCCTCTCTTGCCATTCCCCTTGCAGGCATACTTTAGCAAAACTGCACCCCATTTAGACCCTTGGACTACCTGAGCTATCTCAGTTTAGGGTTTATTAAACTACCCTGCTATTTCCTCTTCCCATGAATCTTTGCTTTTTGTCCTTCAGGTATTAGCTTAATCATCTCCACAGAGAGTCCTTCCATGATCTTCCTATTCAAATAAATTTTGTTTCCTTTAAAGGACTCATAAACTTATAATTGCATATGTATTTGTTCCTTTACTAATTTATTGTCTATAATCTCCATTCCTAGGATGAGCATAAATTATAGTCTGTTTGGAACAGTTCTATTCTATGTCTGCTATCACAGCAAGTTATTAAAGGTGCTCTCTTTCACTCTAAAAATGTCCAGGTTTAGACAATAAGTTAAAGGATCACCCGTCTTTAGACTATAAGCATTATAAAAGCAAAGACTAATGCTTTTCCATCTTCTTCTTTAATTTCACCAATACATATCAAGTTTCTAAAAGAAAAATTCTCTTGGGGACCTCACTAATCCATGATTAAATTATCATCATCAAAGTCTTCACAGAAGGATATTCCAGAACATTATAACACTCAGGTGTTACAATGTTCATAACTCACCTCTATTTTACTATGGCCCGTGAGATTTATTTTTCCCTCTCTCCTTATGAAAACTTTTATTTCTCCATTCTTCCTAAACTGCTAAAATTAGGCTAAACATAATCACTAGATGAACAAAATGACACCATGCTTCTCTAATTCCTCTTCACTACTTCTTTCTCTCTCATTTTGAAAAACTATATACCATTTTTATCAGGCCACCTGAATTTTTTCTCTGTCTTCCAAAATAGCACTCATCTCTCTATATGCTCTCTTTAAATTTATACTTTGACTCCTAGGTCTACACTCTTGATTCCTTCCCATCCTATTTTCAACAATGGGGGCTTTGCAGCAAGATAATTTAAAGTATTAATGGGTTTTATAACACCAAGATCCAGATTACCATCATTACTGTGCCACTTTCTAGCTTTGTGACCTTGAGTGGGCCACTTCAACTTTCAAATATTTAATTTTCACATTTTTGTAATGAACATGTTATTAAAGAGTTATTTTTGAGGATTGAATTATATTTGTATTTCCTGAAACAAGCTGATCACATTGTCGATGAGTGCCATTATTACTGTCACCATGACTGTTGTGTGAAGCGTTTAGCCCAGTGCTTAAGACAGGCAGCTCTCTACACTTGCTGTTGTTTTAGTCCATGGCCTCAGCATTCATCCTGATCACCAGGATGACACCCAAGAACTCTCACATTCACTACCTCCTGCATCTTCACTTAATGTCCGCTTGAGTCTTACAGGACCAGCACCAATAGACTCCACATCTCACCTTCACTCACAATAGCTCTGCCGCAAACATTTAAATGATCTCTTCCTTTTTTTCTTCTTTTCTTCATTCCTTCCTATTTACCCATGTTTCCTTTTTTCCTGATATTTGTGCCTATACCAGCCTACTTTCAAAAACAGTCTTGTGTTGCTTAACAAAGGAAACACATCCTGAGAAATGCCTCATTAGGCAATTTCATTGTTTTGCAAACGTCAGAGTGTACCTCACAAATCTACATAGTATAGCCTGATGCCACTTGGTATGTGATACTGCTGTTGTTCTCAGGCTACAAACCTGTACAGTGTGTTATTGTACTGAATATTGTAGGCCACTGTAACATAACGGTATTTATGTATCAAACATAAAAAGGTACAGTAAAAATATAATATAAAAGTTAAAAAATAGTACATTTGTGTAGGGCACTTACCATGAATAGAGCCTGCAAGACTGGAAGTTGCTCTGTGTGAGTCAGTGAGTGAGCGGTGAGTGAATGTGAAGGACTAGGACGTTTTACAGTACACTGTTGTAGACTTTGCAAGCACTATACGCTTAGACTATACTAAAATTCTAAATAATTATTTTTATTCTTCAATAATACATTAATCTTAGTTTACTGTAACTTTTTCTACTTCGTAAGCTTTTAATTTCACTTTTTGATTTAGCTTAAACACAAACACATTCTATAGCTGTACAAAAATATTTTCTTTCTGTATATCCTTATTCTATGAGACTGTTTTTATTTTTAAACTTTTCATCTTTTTTTTACTTCTTAAACTTTTTGTTAAAAAGCAAGACACAATCATGTTAGCCTACACCTACCCAAGGTCAGAACCATCAGTATCACCGACTTCCACCTCCACATCTTGTCCCACTGGAAGGTCTTCAGGGACAATGACACCCATGGAGCTGTCATCTGCTGTGACAACAATGCTTTCTTCTGGAAACCTTGCGAAAGCCTTGCCTAAGGCTGTTTTACAGTTGACTTTTTTTTAATAAGTAGAAGTACACTCTAAAATAATGATAAAAGTATGATATCGTAAATACGTAAGTCAGTAACATAGTTATTTATCATTATTATCAAGTATTAGGTACTGCATGTAATAGTATAAGCTATACCTTTATATGACCAACAGCACAGTAGGTGTGTTTATACCAGCATCACCACAAACACGTGAGCGATGCATTGCACTGGGATATTATGATGGCTACAACATTACTAGGTGATAGGAATTTTTCAGCTCCCTTATAATCTATGGGCTCACCATTGTGTATGTGGTCCACTGTTGATGGAAATGTTATGCAGCGTGTGACTAAATTTTTAAAATCTCCATAGAGTTACTTTTTAAAAAATCCTTATGGAGAGTATAATTTCTTAAAAAAAGATTAGCAATAATTTAAATAAGTAAACTTGCATATCTTTTAGAATATTAGTGAGTTCGTATCTGCTGCAATCCTTATCCAACAGGTAGCCGCTGAGATGGCCCTGGTGATCCTGCCTCTCTGTATTCACACCCTTGTGTAATCCTTTGCCTTTGAGTGTGGGCTGGACCTAGTGACTTCTTCTAACCAATAAAATTAGGAAAATTTGATGGAATATCAACCTCTATGATTCGGTAACAAGTCAATAAGTTAATAACAAGAAGAGGCTGTGACTTCTGTGCTGCCAGCCAGCTCTCTCATCTTATTGGGTTGCACGTGATGATGCAAGGTGTCATGCTGGAGACATCGCAAAATAAGGAACTGAGGGCACTCTGGCCAACATCTAGACAAGAAAAGAGGACCTTGGTTTAACAGCCCATGAGCAATTGAATCCTGCAAACACTCACAGGAGCTTGGAAATAAAATCTCCTCCCCAAGTGAAGGCTTGTGATGACCACAGCTCAGCCAACACCTTGATTGCAACCTGAGAAGGACGCTGAAGTAGCAGAGCCACTTATGCCATGACAATAAGTATGACATTTTGAGCTGCTAAGTTTTAGGGATGATTTATTACATAGCAATAGATAACTAGCGCACCTGGTTGCCTTTTCTATTATTTTTCTCATTTCAAGTTCAAGGTGTTGAACACTATAGATATTTTAAAACCTTGCCACCTGGAAGCCCTATAACCTTGTACTATCTAACCTTAATTTGGTCTTCACCCTTGCCTGAAAGGAATTTGCTTATTCATGATTTTCTTTCAGTGCCACTGGGTACCTTTCAAACTTTCTTCTACTACCAGAATTCTCAGCTAACTCATCCTCTGATTTTAGCAAGAAGTTTAACCTTATCCATCCCCAGCTATTCCAAATCCCTTCTTTTAGTGTTGATGTTTCCCTGCGTTTTAAATCATCCTCCTCCTTTTCTTCTCTATCAGAGGAGGGGATTGGACTTCTTTCTGGTGACCACTCTTCCACCTCTGCTAATGGGGTCTCTTCCCTCAAACCTCTTCCTGACTTGTTATAGCAATTAAACTTCACCTTCCTAGGTTCCATTTTTCCTGTCCTTATTCAGTAACTTTTACCTCTTTGATACAGATATAATGACATCTCACCTATCCTATAGCAATAATAAGAATTAAACCCCAAACAAAACAAAATAGCAAATGCTGACATCCTTTCTGCCGTTAAGTTCTCCTTCCATTCTTTACCGGTATCATTTTGCTTGACCCAGATTTCTCACCTTTTCTTCAATCACTTACCAACATTTAGCCCACTTTCAAAACAGAGCTGCTGTCCTAGTGAAATGTAATTTCTCAATTTCTGTCACATCAGCACTCCATCCCCCACAGTCTTTTTGACACTTAAAACATACGTTTGTGTCCTCTGATCATTTCTTTTATTTTCCCCAGTTCAATGCCTTCTTCCTTCTACCCACTGAAAGGGGACTGTGTCTGTCCTCAACTTCTCTTTTCTGCCTTTATTTTTAAATGAATATTTATTAAGCACCTCTGTGTCTTAGACATTGCACCAGGTACTACATCTGTATGTCATCTTAGATAGTTTTCTTTCTCCTTTGCTTCTATTCTTATTTCAGTTTTCACTGTGGCCTCAAAATCATTGTATGGGTCTCATATTAACTCCTCACAAAGTCTTTGTGACTACTCGTTTGTGTATTTCCTTTCCCTCAAACCTCAAATTTTGCTTCTACCTTCATCTCTCTCAGCTTGTGGCTAAATCAGTATATTGTCTATTGCGTGGCTTCTTGCATCCATTCCCTCCATTACCTTCCACTGCTATAGCCCTAAGTCAGGCCCTTGCTACTCCCTTCCTAAGCGGATTCATCTTCTCACAGTTTCTCTTTCTTTCTTTCAATTGGTTTCTGCTCTGTTCTGTTCTTTTCTGTCCCTCCCTTTCCTTTCCCTTTCATGACCCTCCACACCTCCCCTCTGTTTCTCTTTCCTTTCTCCCTTAGGAAGATTTGGTTTGATCTATAATATCCCTCCAAGCATTTGTTTTCTTTTTTTCTTTTTCTTTTTTTTTATTTTTATTTTTTTGAGGCAGAGTTTCACTTTTGCTGCTCAGCCTGGAGTTCATTGGTGGGATGTCGGCTCACCGCAACCTCCACCTCCTGGGTTCAAGTCATTCTCCTGCCTCAGCCTCCAGAGTAGCTGGGATTACAGATACTTGCCACCAAGCCTGGCTAATTTTTTGTATTTTTAGTACAGACAGGGTTTCACTATGTTGGCCAGGCTGGTCACAAACTCCTGACCTCAGGTGATCCACCCGCCTCGGCCTCCCAAAGTGCTGGGTTTACAGGCGTGAGCCACCACGCCTGGCCCAAGCATTTGTTTTCAGTCCTGGTTTACCAATGCACGTCTCCATCCCTAAAGATTCTGATTTAATTGATTTAGAGTGGGACTCAAGCCTTGGTATTTTCAGCTTTAATATACAGCCAGAGTTAAAAAAAAAATAAAAATAATAACACAGAATTAGCTCATATAAGAAGTTTTAGTGTTTTCTTGCCAATCATTGAAAGAAGTCCCAGTTTTTTTAATCTGGCATTTCAAAAGCACTATGGTTCAAAACACATTTAAAATCTTAATTCTTAGTGCATTCTCACATGGATACTTATCCAGCTAAAGTACCTGTTATACTCATATTAAAGTATTCTATAAATATATTTCTGCTCATAATGTTTTCATTATCAAAGTTTGCAATTATAGCAAGCCTGATATTACTGCCCTATCCTGACTTCTCTGCTTGTCAAAATCCTAGTTAATACATTCAAAACTTCTGTACATGGTAAGAAATAAACTCAAACCCCAGCACTCAAAGATTTGAGCGAAGGACATGAACACATATATTTAAAAGATAAATTGCCACTGGGCTCTGTGGCTCATGACTGTAATCCCAGCACTTTGGGAGGTTGAGGCAGGTGGATAGCTTGAGCCCAGGAGTTCAGGACCAGCCTGGGCAGCATAGTGAAATCCTATCTCTACAAAAAATACAAAAATTAGCTGGACGTAGTGGCATGCATCTCTCGAGCTACTCTGGAGACTGAGGTGGGAGGATCATTTGAGCCCAGGAGGCAGAGGTTGCAGTGAGCTGAGATCATTCCACTGCCCTCCATCCTGGCCAACAGAATGAGACCCTGTCTCAAAAGAAAAAAAAAAAAAAGATAAATTGCTTATAACTGAACATTAGAAAAAAATTGCTAACTCAAATACAGACTTAAATGGCAGTAAGATACTTGTTTCAAATAAAATCATAGTTCTTTCAAAAGAACTATGTGACTACTCGTTTGTGTATTTCTTTTCCCTCAAACCTCAAATTTTGCTTCTACCTTCATCTCTCTCAGCTTGTGGCTGGAGAAAATCTTGTGAGGCTATCAACGGCATTTACTGCTACTGAAAACATAACTTGCACTTTTGTTTTTGCCATATGTCACAAAATACAGTAAGAATCCTAAAATTATTTTTCATATAGTAAAGCCACTCATATAAATTAGTCCTAATGAATTGATCAGAAATTCAGACAAAGATTTATATGTAAAGATATTTAGCAAAGTATTGTTTATCACAGCAAAACACTAGAAACAAATTAAATGTCCAGTACTACTAGGGGAATGGCCAAATAAATTACCCACATGTTAAACTGTTTGAATCCATTAGATATAATGTTTACAAAAAATGTAATGATGTGAAAATATATGGATGATGCTAAGTGAAAAATTATCTAACAACTTATATACATTACTATTTGGGATGGACACTTATTTCTTGCTCTTGATGATTCCTTCCTCGCAGGAAATGGAGGGCACATCCATTAGTGTTACTTCTAGTCTTTTATTCCTACTGTACACATTTCACTCCTTGAAAGGAGTAACTTGACAGATGGGTGAGTTTGCACACTCAGTTCTTCCTTCTGCTTTTCTATTTTCATATCTTTTTGGCTCAGAGAACCCATCTCCTGGACTTTTCCTATATGTAAAAATTTTTCAATGGCAGTTCCTAAAATAGGGAGGCCCATAGTTGTTCAGCAGTTCTTGTCACTGTGTGGGTAAACCTGACAAATTTTATGTTCAAGTGTACTAGGTGATTTGCATACATCACTTCATTTAATGTTTACAAAAATTCAAAGTCACTATTTCTGTTGTACAGATGGGGAAACTGAGGTTAAGCAACTTATTTGTTTACTCATTGTACCCAGTTGGAATATTGACTGAGAGATTATTAGAATTTAGGTCTGACTGACTATACAGGGCTTGTGCTTTTTACCATTTGTATCCCTGCCTCCCTAATAGAAGAGGCTACTTCTCTTAAAACAAAGCAAAATAAAACAATAAAACTTAATTTAGTTCATAGAAAAGAAACTGATTTCCAGGCACTTTTGTTTTGTATTTTCTAGGAACCACCTGGTATAAGTCAAAGTGTCAAAAAATTACACAATAAATGTTCAATTTTCAGAGTGGGACTCAGAACAGCAGCAGCCTGGGCTGAGTGGATGTTCCTGTGAATGACTGCCCTTTTCATGCCTCTTCCCTGAGCCGCCACCACAAGTGCTCACGTGGGAGGAGCACAGTCTCCAGGAGCTCCTGCAGCAACTTCACATTCTTCAGTAAGGTGTTCTCTTATAGCACGTGCTGCCTTAAGAATTTCAGTAATTGCTCGTAAATCCTACTAAGCCTCAGAAGCTTTTGGTCCATTAGTTTGGCTCTCATGTGCTGTGGACTAATAAACCAGAATGAGACACCAGTACTTGGAATCAACTCTTGGGAGTTAAGCACCCCAGTAAGATGCTGGTTTGTTCCCATCAGATATGATGGCTTACAGCGAACATCCACTGCATGGAGGGCCGACATACAAATGTGTGCACAATGACTCATTTCTGGGAAAGCAGAAAACACCTGGAGCCCTCCTCCATTGTGATATCAGGTCAACAGAACACAGATCAGAGACTAAATACAGGATAACAATAATAATCAAATGATAATAATCCAAACTTCCCTTCATTGCCAACAGACACCGACAATGTGCTTGTTTGACTATAGCCCTGGGCTCAACACAGAGGCTCAAGAATTGGACAGCATTCTCATCATCTTAGAGTTTACTAATGGAGTTTGCATCCTCAATGTCTTTGTTCTCCCATTTAGAAAATGGAGGGAGAGCTCTCAGGTAAAAGAGAAGCACTCCTACACCTTGTATGTATTTCCATAAGTACTAAGAGGTAATGAACACTAAGCCACATTCATCATCGCCCATCTTTTACTTGAAACTGTGTATCCATTCAGATCCTGTTCTAGATGCAAAGCCTCACTGAAGTAGCATGATAGCTCCTTGGATTTTCTTTCTTTCCATCTATTCCCTGGATTTTCAACTTTAACCCATATAATCTCTGCTTTGCTCTGAATGTTTGTGTCCTCCCTCAAAGTTTGTATGTTGAAATCCTAAATCCCAAGACAATGACTTTAACATGTGGCATCTTTGGGAGGGGATTAGGTTGTGAAGGTGGAATCTTGTAAGTGGAATTAGGTCCCTTATGAAAGAGTCCTAGAGAGAGTCCACCACCCTTCCATCATGTGAGGTTATAGTGAGAAAACAGCTGTCTATGAGGAAGAGGCCCTTACCTGACACCAAACCTGCTTGCACCTTGATCTAGGACTTCTCAGCCTCCAGAACTGTGAGGAATAAAGTTTTGTTGTTTATAAGCTACCGAGTCTATATTTTGTTATAGCTGCCTGAAAGACTAAAATAATCCTTAAGTCTTTAAGAAACATGATTTCCATCAGGCATGTCTTGTACTCATAAGGTATCACACACCCCAAGTCTAGGCATGTCAACTAGCATGCAAGATTGAAAATTCATGTATAGATATGCATTATAACCAACCTGATTTCTGGCTGTTGGTTAATACAAAGTTTCCCAGCAAAGCTAGATTTTTTTATTGTGTCCTAAGGACAACAGGCTGGTTTTCTTTTCTCCGTCTCTTTTTCTCTTTCTGTATTTATATCTATACTTACATCTATATAGCCATCGAATTAGACTTTTTTTCTCTCATTCTCTATATCCATTTATATTTCATCCTGCTTACTTTCTCAAACCTTAGCAAGAAGAAGAACTACCTTATGGAACTATTTCATACTTAAGGGTAAGCATAAAGACCTCTCCAAGGATGATAATGTTTAGTCTTCAGGAAGAAATGCTCTGTGCTTCACAGAAGTTTAAATGACATAGAAGTACCAGCACAAGGCAGTGGGTTTTTTTTTTAATCTCCCAAGAGAAAAAGAATAATTATAATAGTCAATCTCTATACTTCAGGAGAGAAGGATGACTATAAGAAAGGGTGGCATGGCAGACTTCTCACGATTCCAGGGTAGATATTCAAGGGGAATCAGAAATAGATAGTTATCCAAAACACATAAAATTCATTGACTTTTACTTTTCTCCTGGTTAACGTGAGACTAAATGATGCAATCAGAGCAAAATGGATTATGTGTATCTTTAATAATTTTGGAGTTCTGGATATAAAATGTTTTAAAAAAGAAAATAGCTGGAGTAATAAGTGTTGCTTTTTTGACTCCATTTCCAATTGGAAGTTGTCAATTTGGCAGGGAAAGGAAGACATGAGTAGGGAACAGCTGGCTGTATAGATGGTGTCAAAGCAAGATTTGTTTTTCTGGACCAGGGCTTTTCAGAACAAAGAGTTCCTGGCAAGAGACGGTGTTCATATCACAGGAGACGTGGGAGGAGAGTTGCTGACCTGACCAAAGAGCTTTAAAATGAAATTTGTGGAAGGAAGTGAAAAATGTTCAGATAAAACTGCAAAACTAGATGCCCCTGAGGATAATGATGACATGGAGAGAAGCATCATGATGCAATCTCTATTCTCTTATTTTCAGGAAAAACAGGAGGGCAGAAGATCAAGATGCTCTGGCCCAAGATGTCTATATTCCAATGCAGGTCAGCCCCCTGCCCTGTTCCTGTTCCTTTTTATTTGCTCTCTGCCAGTTCCTGCAGCTGAACCTGATGGTTTGTTTCTCCTGTAGAACCAGATAGACTGTTAGGGCTCCTGATTTAATTCTGATCTGGGTGGAGTACAAGTAATACACCTAAGACGTCTCAGCCTTGACCAAAGGCATGCTGTGCCTGGGAGCCTGCCACCACTAACAGGATTCTAAGTATATCTGCTTCAGGTCTTCTTCCCTGTTGATAAGGCTGAGGTCTGAAGTGACACACAGGGAGCACTGGTAATCTGTGTAGACATCAGTTGTGTCCATGGCTTAGCTCTGTTCTTTTGAACTGAGTTTCTGCCTTGATTTCCTTCTTTTAAACATGTCTTCTTGACTCATGTAATACTTCAGCTTTTTAAAATCAAAGATAGGTCCTGAATTTTGGAAACTGACTAAACCACTATGGTGTAAATGTCAAGATTAAGGGATTAGAGGTGAGACAAACTGAGATGGAATCCTACTCATACTGATTTACTGATCTCTGTAAATGTCCATTTCCCTATTTATAAAATGTGAATTATTGCAGTGGTTATGAATCTAAAAGAAGTAAAAGCATGAGTAACTTTGTTCATTGCCTAACTCATCATAACCCAATACTTGTTTGTTGTTATTCATTTTATCATTCTTTTCTTCACCATCATTGTTATCATTATTATTATTTTTTTAATTTAATGTTCTACCAGGTGTCTTTTTCTAGAGGTGATCAGATGCTGGGAACCCAGACAAGTGTGTATGAACCTCTTGTTGCTTCTCAAACCCCATCAACTGGCACACTGGCCTGTCACTTACAATTTGCCCCTCAAGTGACCTTCCTGCCACAGGACATTCTATATTGCTGCCCACTAGATGCGTTCCAATCTTAACATTGTACAGAGAGTTATGAGCCAGGCTTCTCAACTAGAGATGAGCCACCCAGAATTTCCCTACATCCTTCTAAGCAGGTCTCTACCCACACTCAGCATCTTTCTCTACTCTGCCGGCCTCATTATGTCAGCTTACTAGCAAGGAAACAAAACAAAACAAATCAGTGGAATGCTTCCCCACAAAACAAAGGATACCATTTCATATTCATTCCTGGGGTTTTAATTGGATAGTATTAATGACCGGAATGTGGCAAGGAAAGAAAATCTTATTTGGAAAGGAAAAAAAATAATCACGTTAAGGGTATCAGAGATTTATTTTCCAATACTTGAAGATTTTGTCTTAGAGACTTAGTACTATATTTGTTTTGTGTTATTTCAGCCAGCAGATATAGGAGCAATGACTAAAAATTATAGAGAGGCTAAGACTAATTAAAGGTGAGCTTTCTAACAATTAGAATTGTTGACAAATGGAAAGAAATGCTCAAAATCTTTGCCTTTTTTCAAGATTCAAACAACAATAACAACAACACAAAATAATTTCTTCTAATAATTAATTTCATCTCCTTGAGTTTATGGTCCATTTAACAGCATGATCTCTGCATTTTGTCTTCTATGCCCAACTCTGGGCCTTTCACACTCCAAAAATAGTTATTTTTAGAGCTGAATGCACTCCTCATGCAAATGAAAGCTACAGACACAAAAATAAATGTAGATACAACAAAAGCCTGTGGAACACAGGCCAAAAAGAAGAATATACCAAACCACGAATGGTCACCGAGCCTTCTTCAAAACTTCCAAAAACTACCGCTGTCCCTCTCACTACTCTGGGTTTTAAAATTTCTTTATTCTACTAATCTTGGAACATAGATGAGATTGATCTATTTAGGGGAGTAGTTAACAGATGTTTTGAGACCTAAGGCCATATCTACCCAATTGGTTAGACAGCTCCCGGGGGAAGAAGGTTGGCACAGCAGACAGCTCTGTGCTCTAAGGTCAGCCTATAGCAGAGCATTCTTCTGGTCCAGGCCTCAGTAACAAGTCCAGTGCAGAAGTGGCTTAGGGTTGGCTAACATTCAGCCTCAGCCTTCAATAAAGGACTCCTGAAATGGGCAGCATCCAGAGATCAACAGAGAAAGTCTAGTACCTGGCACTATCCTATCCCTCCTCTCCAGCCACTGAGATGTGGTGTTAAAGGAAAAAAAAAAAAAAAAACTCAAAGTAACGCAGACTTTATTCAGGATCACTGTGATAAATATAGGGATGACTGCAATGGGATTTTGTCAGTGGAAGAGAAAGACTGGGCTAAACTCCAGTGTCACATTGGTAGAGGGGAATTTATAACCAAGGAGCAGGGTGGGGGTCAGCAGGTGGAAAATCGTGAAGAGGAAGTGGCCGAGGTAAGTGCATTCTGCCTAAGCTGACCAACTAGAATTCTTGCTGGAGATAGGTTAGAGTGGCCAGACATCACATGGAGGTGGTGGAGAATGAGGGACCGAGCAGGTACTAAGGATGATCTGATAAGGGGGGTGGGAGAATCTTATTAAACTGACTTATGTTGTTTATTAAAGTTGAATTTTACAAGGAAGTACACAGAGGACCTAGAAGAAGTTTCAGAAGATGAACTAAGTTTTGACCAGGCAAAACATTTTTAGCAGTAGTTTAGGGAGGAAATCAGTCTTCAGAAAAAAAATAGAAAATAAAGCAAGGGCAGGGACTCAGACCCATAGAAACAGGGGAATTATGAAGTTTAGTAAACACAGAATCAGGTACAGTGCTCAAAACGCAAAAAGCCAATAGCTTTTATAACTAGGTGCAAGGTATGGGGTGAGGAGCTGGGGAGGGCTTGGGTTTGAGAAATAAGGTAGAATCCCAGTTATCAGAATCCAGAACTGAAAGCAGATATGCAGTGGTTTCCTCAAGTCTCATTCTCTCCCTGTCTCAGCTTCTCATAGATAATCTCCCACCTTTTTCTTCTCTTTGTCAAAGAAATTGATGCACTAGCACATGCAATTCTTCCAAGTGTTTCTGACCCCATGCTTTCCTATAGCAGGTGTTAATGAAATATCCTAAAGATGGGTAGATTTGATTAATAAAGGCAGCTGGTACCTATGACACTGACTGACTGACTGCTATTTATTTCCTCCTGGTCTGTAGGCACTTTCTGTAACAGAATTGAGTACAATCAGAGAAGGGCCACTTCAGTGATCAAGGAGATAGAACGATTGACAATGAGGAGAAACGTGTTATACAGGAAGGGTACAGAAATAGGTATATGGGAACTGTTGACAAGGCTTCTTGGCTGGAGAAGAACTGGGGCCCCCTCTGAAGCAATGAAGAGGTAACTTAGTAGTACAAGGAAAATGTAGTGCATTGGAGGAAGCAAAGTTGTGGAATTCAGTCCCACAAAAGGTGGAACAGGTTAAAAATGTTAAAGGATTGGTTAGGGTGGGAGGAACTCATTGCTTGGTTATGGACAAAATGAGGTTTAGGGTGTTCATATTTCATCACATGATGCTGTCCTTGAGAGACAAAATACTGTTGATGGGCCCCAGGGCTGATGCAGATCCAGTTTTTGAAGGCTCTTGTTATTGACGTTAGGAGGAGCAGTTAGTCCCACAAATGTCTGTGCTATACCTAGCACCATCTTATTAAGGAGGTGGTCTAGAAGTTCAGAGGCAGGGAACGTAGAGTTATGTCAAAGAACGTTATTTCTGCAATTGGAATTGTTCTGTTTCCTATCAAGGTTCTAACACATATTACAGATGTGATCTTGGGAAGTTATTTAACCTCTCTGTTTCACTTCCCCGTGTGTAAAACAATAACAATAGTACTTCCCAATAGATTGGTTGTGAAGATTAAAGGAGTGATCTCATATAAAGACTATCGCAGCATCCAGTATGCAAGCATGCCATCAATGCTGTTAGTTTTTACTGTTGTGCTTCTTATAATTAATATTGGGCCTGGTACTGGAAGTCATGACTAAGAGGCAGAAAGACAGATGTAATATTTCCCAACTCCCACCTCCAAAAATAGTTTCCAGGCTAGCCTCCGGGATCACTGCCTGTTTGGTTAGGACCACTCTAAGTCCTGTGTGGCATATAGAAAACTCAAGAGTGAAAACACCTTGCTAAAGGGGGCCTTATAAACAGTGTTAGTTACATGGTTTTTCTGGTCTGGATGCCAAAATCTTGACTCTTAAGAGTCGGGAAGGATCAATCCATTTCAGAGAGTTACCTACACAAAAGGATTTTATGAGAATGTACAAGCCAACACTGAGGCCTAAGGACAATGTATATTTTACTATACATTTAATTTAGGCATAAACCTGCCCCATAAAGTATAAGTTTCATAGAGCAGTTTGACAATTTCCAATTCCTTTCCCTAGGAATTGGAAATTGTTATATTCCTAGGAATTCCAATTCCCTTGGAATTGGAAATCTGATACCCTCAGCCCTAAGGGGATAGCCTCTGTCTGGCCTGCTTGAAGCCTGCTTCTTCCTGTAGTGGCTACTTCCTGAGGCCGTCATTCTGATCACATCTGCATACGGTTCTTTGTCTGTAGCAGCTTCTCAGCCTCAGCACTGTGGACCTTTGGTGTTGGATAAAACCTTGCTGTGGGGCTGTCTTGTGCATCGCAGGATGTTTAGCGGCACCTGATAATCTCTGATCTCGACTCACTAGACACCAGGACCACAAGTCGTATCCACTCCCTACTGTGTCAACCAAAAACTTCTCCAGACATTTCCAAATATCCCTCACGGTTGGCCAGGTGTGGTGGCTCACACCAGTAATCCCAGCACTTTGGGAAGCCGAGGTGGGTGGATCACTTGAGGTCAGGAGTTTGAGACCAGTCTGGCCAAAATGGCGAAACCCTGTCTCTACTAAAAATACAAATATTAGCCAGATGTGGTCGTGGGCACCTGTAATCTCAGCTACTCAGGAGGCTGAGGCCCAAGAGTCGCTTGAACCTGGGAGAGGGAGGCTGCAGTGAACCAGGATCGCACCACTGCACTCCAACCTAGAGGATAAAACAAGACTATATCTCTCAGGGTAGGGTGAGGGATAGGTATGATCCTTGGGTTCTTTGTGCCAATATCTTTATATTTGAGAAGCAAAAATATAAAGATATTGGCACAAAGATCACTCAGAGAAAATAAAACTGATAATATATAGAGGATAGCACCTACTGAGTGCCGTGTGGGCCAATATTTTACAGGTAAGCTTCATGAAGATTTGATTTTACAACACCAGTGTAGCATAATAATTGTATAGTGTGATCCATGGATCCAGACTCCTGAGATATTACAAACTTTATGACAGTTTTCTTGTTTGTAAGTGAGGATAAAAGTTCCTCATAGAGAGTGTGTGATATGTGGGTATGTGTGTGCATGCGTGCGTGTGTGTGTGTGTGTGTCTGTGTGTCTGTGTGTTGGTCTGTGATGTTTAGAACAGAGCGTAAAATGTGCTGTACAAATATTTGCTATGATTATTTATGTTTACAGAAACCTTATGACACAGGCACTATTATTATTGATGAGGATATAGAAGTTCAGAGAGGATAGGTAGTAAGTACCTTGCCCATAGATATACATAGCAGAATGAAATTATAACCCAGGTCTGTCTGATATAAATTCAGTCCTCTTGCTCCCCTCCCTCTCTCAGCTCTCCCTCTCTCTATATCCCCACCCCACCTCAACTCCTTACCACTCGATTATTTACAAGGCTTGTTTACTTCAATATGTTCTGCCTGTCTTTCTAAATGTGCTGTGGGTTCTCGTTTAGCCTCCCACTCTGCAAGGCTCTGTTTCAAACTCCTTCAGGTGGGTATCAATGTCCAGTTTCGAGGAATTACATAAAACAATACTTAAAGTGCTGTCAGTGTTTAAAACACTAAGCACAGTACCTGCATGTATTCAAAATGCAATAAATGTTGGCTATTTGTTTTAGTCAGTTTAGTCTGCTGCAACAGAACGCCATAGACTGGATGGCTTCACCAATAAACTTTTACTTCTCACAGTGCCGGAGGCAGAAAAGTTCACGGTTAAGGAGTCAGCAGAGATGGTTTCAGGTGAGGGTCCACTCCCTGCTTCACAGACAGCTAGCTGTGTCTTCTCACTGTGTCATCGTAAGGCAGAAACTGTGATAGAAAGCTCTCTGGGGTCTCTTTTATAGGATAATTAATCCCATTTATGAAGGATCCACCCCCAAGACCTAAATCACCTGTCAAAAATCTTACCTTCTAATATTTTCACTTTAGGAGCTAAGATTTCAGCATGTGCATTTTGGGGAGACACATTCAACTCATAATACTATTGCTAGTGAAATGACCCCTGGTGGGAGAGAAACGCAAAGCAGATTACACTTTTGGTGTAATATGATTAACCTCTGTTCTTGGCAATAGCTGCTCGTTGCATATTGTATTTCTTGCAGCTAAATTCCATGAAGCTTCCTAGTCTCCTATACTTGTGGCTATATACTTAGCTATACGGTGCTAAATAGGTATATTAGACAAAAAACTGGTATTCTAATCTAGACCAAAGAAAATACAAACTTCGTTTCTGTTGGACATTGTGGGAGACTCTTTATTGGTTGACACTACATTTCTAACCCCCTTCTCCCTTTTCTCCTCCCATACAGAGGAGGGAAAACTAAATGCAATGTTCTCCTGACTCCTGCGCAGCTAGAGGTGGCTTAGTCCTTTAACACCTCTCTGACGTATGAAATTCAAGTCAAAGTCTCCTGGGGGCAATGGGAAGGCTTTTAGTTCTCCCAGTGAAAAGGAAAGGCACAGCAAGCACTGCTCTATTTTCGTCTGAAGGTGGATGCTGCATTTGAAGATACAATCACAGTCTACCTTATAGAGGAAAGATGGCAGGAATCACAGAGACAGTTGCCCTAACCTGTGGAGCTTCTGAGCCAATGCCATCAAAACCCTCATCCTGGTTCCTATGTGAGGAAACTAAATCTAGATTATCTTAAAACACTAAATTGGGGTTTCTGTTATTTGTAGCCAAATGCTTTTCTGACAGATATAGACATAAGATCTGCATTTTCTTAGTTTGGGGAAAAGGCAGCGAGCTGGGAAGTGTATATATTGAGGGTGAATTCCTTTCTCCTGTGCAATGAAGAGGCA
This sequence comes from Alouatta palliata, assembly GCA_004027835.1. Classification (NCBI taxonomy): domain Eukaryota; kingdom Metazoa; phylum Chordata; class Mammalia; order Primates; family Atelidae; genus Alouatta; species Alouatta palliata. The sequence goes on along the minus strand of PVKV010000616.1, from coordinate 124,552 downwards.
GGGGACAGGCAGGAAGAATCCAATAGTTTTAAGTTTTTAGCAGACGTAGAGTCACTTTACCATGTAGCTTCAGTTACTCCTCAAGAACTCTGTGGTGTTAGGCATGATTTTCTCCCTTTGAACAGATGAGAAAAGTGAGGTACACCGAGGTGGAAGAACCTGCTCAAAATCACACAACTAGTAAGCCGTACAGCCGGAATCAGAATTGAGGATTAAACAGTGCTGAAGCCTGTGCACAAAACATGCTTTTCCCACGACATCAGAATAAATGCCTTACTCCTAACAGACCAGGAGCAATCAGCTCGCTGAAATACATGAATTTAAATAACTACCTCTGTCAGAATTGGGAAGAAAGAGACAGCTCTCTTTGCAGGTTCATATTTGCTCCCCACATTCCTTCAATGAACTCTACGAAATCTGGGGATCTGTATCAGTCTGAATAGAAGCGAGTTTTTTCCCAGCTCACACTGCTGTCCTCAGAACCCTGTTTCCATCCCTCCTCCCTCAGAGTTCTTGTCAAAACCATTCCTCCTGGTACTTCCAGTAGATGTGCTCTTCTCTGATAAACAGAACGCGTATACCTAGAGGCTTCGTTGTACCCAGATCTCCTTACAGTCTGGAAAAAAAAAATGATTTTGACAGCTGAGTGATGTCAACCAACTGAGAAATGCAAAATAGAATACAAAGAAAAAACCCAAGGGATGCAGTTCCTGAAGAATCACACCAGTTTTATTAAACCCCAGCAAGTGTCTGAGGATGAAAGGCAAGGGACCAATGTCCAGGTAACTCTTGCTGCTCCTTACAGATGACCAATCACCAGCCTCTTCTGGGCAACAGGTGATCAGGAGAGAAAGAGGATCGCAGCTCCCTGCTTCCTACTTTGGGGGAAGGGTGATCATTTTAGCTAGGGCTCTGCAGAATCACAGTAGGTGCATGGTGCTGGGGCTTGGTGGTGGGTGGAATTGGAGGTGCTGGACACTGGTAAGAAGTGGGGGCGGTGCTCTCATGAAGCTCAAATCCAAGCAGAGTCTGCCAGGACCTAATTGGAGGCTGACGGCTTTCTAGTGTCATCTGGAGCCCAAGGTCACTTCGGCAATTGTACTTGCCAGAATGCCAGAATGTGCCCTTCAGAAGGCAGCTGGCCACCAGCTCTGCACCTTCTCTTTTGTGAGTCCCTGGATTCTGCACAAGGCCTCTCTCAGGCCTGGCGTCTGGAGCAGAGCTGCACTTTACTCCCATCTGGCACAGTGTTGTTTCCCCTGGATTGGGCTTGGCAGGATTCCAGCTAGGCTTTGGGGATAACTTCTCGCTTCAGTAGTCCCAGGTCCAGTCTCCAAGAAGTGATTGTGGAAAGTGCAAAAAACAGAAAGGGACTGACTGTGAAAGCTTCAATAATATAAAGCATTTTGAAGCAGAGTTCAAAGATTCTGCCTGTGTCAACCCGACTTGGTCACCCTGGCATCTCCATAAATGTGTGGATATCTAAGTCAACTTCCTGGGTCCCCACTGACAGCCACCTAGCAGTCACCTCCTTCATACACTGAGTTTTTTTCCTGGCATGGAAGCAAATAATCTTAAAAATGGCAATGCTCTCTGCAGCCATCTCTCATCTAATCAGGAAACCCTTCAACCAAGCTCACAGCAAGACATCTAGCTGGAGCAGGAATGTCTTCTATAATAAGAGGGCTTAAAGAAGGGCTAGAGAAATGCCCTGATAATAGACAGCATTGAGGGTGGGGCCAGCACTGCGATGAGCTTTTATTCTTGAGGTAATAATATGGAGAAATGCATTAGGCAAAGTAGAGGTAAGGGGCAGACATTGTTACTTAGTAATGGATCTTATGTGGCTACAAGTATTTTATTTTTTAAAGATGTCATAGGGCTTGCAAAGGGTATAAAAGAAGTCGAATTCTTTCCTTCTGCTTACATAGTGCTGCAAATATGCCCCCGTGTCCTGCCCACCCTTCCTCCTTTATGGCCTGAGCTATTTGGACCTAACTCCCTCCCTACCAGTCTCAGCATGGACCTCAATGTCAACTTTTTGGGTCTCTGGCTTTTGAGTAGGGCATTGAAGAAATAAAAGCCACTGGAGAAAAGAGCAGAGAAAGCGTCAGGGGAGGAAGAGGCGGAAGGAGGGGCATGGCTTTCTTTGTCAGTCCATCATCAGTCGTCTTTCTCATGGCCCTAGACCTGAGAACACCACCTGAGAACTCCTTAACTGCAAAATTTTAGGCCTACCCCAGTCATAACGTATCTAAAACTCTGGGTTGGGGCCCAGCAGAAGTTTTGAGACCTCCTTCTGTATAGCCTTTGGTGAGAGAAAGCCTGCCGTTTCCCAAGGCAGCAAATGCTATCTTTGTACAGATTTTATGTAATAATTTTTTTCTCCTTATTACATGTTCAATTATCTCTATTTCTCTGGAATTCCCATCCGATTGTTTCGAGTTCTTCCTTTTTTTTTTATTTTAATACCTAAGCACCTATATTTCAATTCAGCCACTGCAGATAAGTCCTGTATTGGGCACACCTATCTTCATACGTTTATGACTCCCATTTTAAAGATGCCAAAAACTGTGGTCTGGATAGATCTTTCATCTGGGGAGGAGCCACTAACTCAGAGCACTTTGCAGCAAGTGGTCAGAATTTCTTGTAATGCTGGCTGAAACGGACAGTCCTTACAGCTTATAAATACCTAGCAAATAAGAACCTTAAAGGGAGAAATACGCATTAACGGAAGAAAACATTTCTAGCAAATATGATGAGAATCAAACTGACGCTTGGTGAGTGTCACTGAATGAAAATAGTAACTGAATAAAAATGCTAACTATAGACACAAATATTAACAGCTGAACATAACTGGTAATGCACAGCAAATAATATTTGCTGAAAGAAAATATATTAACTGCAGGAGAAAGGAAAGAAGCAGAGTGATTTATAACAAACACACACCTAGAGTGGAGGATGCTTCCTATGGTAATAGATTGTCATGGCATTCATAGCTTCAGTGTCAAAACGCCTCAACCTGACTTGGCAGCTTTTTTTATTCCGTACTCTTGCAAGATGCATTTACGTTCCAGCCACCAACAGCATGTATTCATTTATGAAGGATTGTTCCCTACACTACCCTGGATTGTTTGCCAAATTGCTCTCCTATAGCTCACATACCTGGCATCAGGCACGTCCCTGACACCAGTTCTCCCCTTGTGCAATATCAGTGGGATAAGAGTGCAGACGCTGAGGTGTCCAGGCATAGAATGACATGGCGGCCTTTTTAAGGGAAAGCCAAATTGAAATGAGGTCCTCACATTCTGCTAACAGCTTTCTTGATCACTCTGCTCAAAGGAAACTTAAAAAAGAAAGAAATATGTTGCTAGTCCCTATCATATAAGAGGTAATTGTTTTGATGTGTTAGTTTAATTACATGAATGAAATGTGAAGTTTGCTGCAATTCACAGTTGAAAATGAAAGGAGCCCTTTTAAGCATGTCTACACAAATATTGACTTTGCAGTGCACTGTGGGAAGTGTCAACTGATATGAGTGAATTGGATTTGTTTTTTTTTTTCTGTTTGTTCTCGTTTTTATTTATTTATTTATGTATTTTTTGCAGCAAGCCTGAGATTATGCATGTCAGTTGTAGACATGGTCTTTCTCCCAAGCATTGTGTTTGTTTTATCAATCTGATTTCCAAACTTCCTCTGGGCCGTATCATGGCTTTAAAGTTTCAAATAGGTGAAAATAGATTATGAAAGGAAATGGTAGCTGTGTTTCTTACCTGGGAGCGAATCCCTATACCAGCCTTTGACGAACATGTGGCTGGCACATAGTAGGCAGACAATGTAGATGTATGGAATAAATGAATAAAATATGTGTCTACAGCTAGGTATCTTTTGCCTGCTTTTGTGATTCCCCTCAACCTGTCAAAACACTGACAGCAAGTGACTTCACACTTCAATGTATCATATTGTGAGGCACAGAGGGTGAGGCATAGAGTGTGACTCATTCAGTGAACTGTTAGTTCAATGAATGCCTCCCGCACTCACCATCTTGTTTGGCAGCAGGAGCTGAAGGGGTTAATGTCTGCAGAGTGCTTGGAGAGTGGAGGCAAATGGCTAATGTTGTGTGAATAGCAGAGTAAATAATAACTGCTTTGCCTTTATGAGATGGCCTCCAGACAGAGAGAAGAAGCAGGAGGCCTTTGTGCAGTCTGAGGCTGAGGAGCCTGGCCCTTAGGCAGATGAGACCAGCCTCGGGGCAGATGGCCTTATCTCTGGGCATACATGCTGGGCACACCTCCCAGAACACCTGGATCCAGGTGGGGAAATGGTCCCTGTGGAGGGACTCTGTAGAGAAAACTGTGAAAGCCAAATTCTGTTAGTTGCCCACAAAGTTAACACTTCATACTTCTCTCAAATACAGGTAAGCAGTGGGCAGGACTCCGGTAATGTAGTCTTTATCTTCAGAGGTTTAAGGATATTTTTCCGTAGCCTTATTGAAGTATAATCGACAAATAAAAATTGTATATATTCAAGGCATGTAACATGATGATTTGATATATGTATACATTGCAAAATTCTTACCACAATCAAACTAATTAACCTGTCTATCATCACAATTAGTTACCATTGTGTATGAGTGTGGTGAGGACACTCAAAATCTACTCTCTTAGCAAATTTCCAGTAAATGATGCAGTGTTATTAATTATAATCACCATGCTGTAGTTAGATTCCCAGAACCTATTCATCTTGTAATGAAAACTTTGTACCCTTTGACCAACATCTCCTCATTTCCCCCACTCTTGACCCTTGGCAACCACAGGTCCACTCTCTGCTTCTATGAATTCAACTTTTTTTTTTTTTTTTTTTTAGGATTCCACATATAAGCGAGATCATGCAGCACTTGTTTTTCTGTACTTGGCTTATTTTACTTAGCATAATGTCCACCAAGTTCATCCATGTAGTAGCAAATGGCAGGATTTTTTAAGGACAAATAGTACTTCATTGTGTGTGTACCATGGTTTCTTTATCTAATTCTCCATAGAGGGATAGCTGGATTGTTTTTCATATCTTGGTTATTATGAATAATACTGCAATTATTTTGCAGTGCTCTTGGGCATAGGGAAGAGCAGATTCCTCTTTGAGATACTGATTTCATTCCCTTTGAGTATACACCCAGAAGTTGGGATTCCTGGATTATACAATAGTTTTACTTTTATATTTTTGAGGAACCACATATGTTTCCCATAATGACTGTACTAATTTACATTCCCTCAGCAACATACGAGGTTTCTTTTTTTTCCATATCCTTGCCAACACTTGTCATCTCTTGTCTGCTGCTAAGGCTTATTTTGATAGGTGTGACCTGATAGACAGGTGTGGTTTTGATTTGTATTTCCCCTATGTTTGGTAATGGTGAGCACCTTTTTATATACCTGTTGCAACATCACCATATTTCCCGATCTAAAATGATATTAAAAAACTGTAGTAATCAAAACAATGTGGTACTGGCATAAAAACAGGCACATAGACCAGTAGAACTGAACAGATAGCTGGGAGTAAACTTGTGCATATACATTCAACTAATCTTTGACAAGGGTGTCAAAATACACAATGAGGAAAAGACGGCCTCTTCAATAAATGGTGTTGGGTAATCTGTATATCCACATGTAAAATAATAAAATTGGACTTTTGTATTATACCATAAACAAAAATTAACTCAAAATGGATTAAATACTTACACATATGACCTGAAACTATAAAACTCCTGGAAGGAAACAGAAAAAAACCTCCTGGACATTGGCCATGGCAATGATTTCTTAGATATGACACCAAAAGGACAGGCAATGAAAGCAAAAATAGACAAATGGGACTACATTAAACTAAAGAGTTTCCTTGCAGCAAAGAAAACAATCAACAGAATGAAAAGGCAACCTACAGAATGGGAAAAAATATTTGCAGGCCACATATCTGTTAAGAATTAATATCCAAATATGTCTGAAACTCATACAACTCAATAGCAAAAAAACAAAAACACCAAATAATCTGAATAAAAAAATAGGCAAAGGACCTGGATATACATTTTTTTTTTTCAAAGAAGATATACAAGTAGCTTTAGGACTGTGATTTTATTTCATTTTTTTCTGCGATAGGAAAAATTGCCTATGGAAGGACTACGTGGTTGCCGAGATTCTAACCAACACCTGCCACCCTGCTCTGCCAGATTCTCCAGTCTTCATCTCCACATTTCTGAAGGAGGCTTCACTCCATCTCCTTTGCTTAAACAGCCTGATAAACTGAAGCTGCAGTTGGGGGTGTATTCTATCCCTCTTGGTGTGAGGTCTTTGTGAAAGAGCATTGGCCCCAGTGGTCAAGCAGTTGAGTGCAGGTCTCGCCTCAGCCACCAACCTTACGTATGACTCCTGTGGGAGATTCCCCTTTTCGAGGTCTCAGTTTCCTTGACCATTCAACAGTGGGTAATGAGAGCTTCTTTCCTGGTTCACAGAGGGCTGTTGTGAAAATGAAATGAAAAAATAGTTGTGAAAGCCCTTTGAAAGATGTGAGCAACCAATAGATATAACATGCTGTTTTTAGAGCTGTGATTTTGGGTTTTGGAAAGTTATAGAAAGAATGGGAAAAGCAAAACAGTCTGCTAGAGGAAGGGAGGAAAGGTCCCTTGTCACAGCATCAAAGGTAAGAAAATGTGTCCCAAAGAGAAGGCAGGAGGCGCTGGAGCTAAAGTATAAACAGCGGTGCTATGATCTGAGGGGGCGGAAGAGACTCATAAAGTGAAACTGAGTGCAAGTCTCTGGGCTGCACCAGGGACGACCAGTTGCACAAAATCTGAACCAATCTTGTTGAGTCAGAGCTTTCAAGAAGCTAAGAGATCATAACCTAAACAACGTGGGGCTTGATGCATGAGTCCTGATTCTCTTACTCATGATGTTTTCCTGTTGTCCTTGGCAAGGTCCACTTAACTTCTCTGAGCACCAGTTCCTCATCCATAGAATGGGACACAAGAGCAGAAAATCAAACACCGCATGTTCTCACTCATAGGCGGGTGATGAATGATGAGAACACATGGACACGGGGAGGGGAGTATCACACACTGGGATCTGTTGGGGGGAGCCCAAGGGAGGGACAGTGCAGGGGTGGGGAGGTCGGGGAGGGATAACATGGGGAGAAATACCAGATGTAGGTGACAGGGGGATGGAGACAGCAAACCACATTGCCATGTGTGTACCTATGCAACAATTCTGCATGATCTGCACATGTACCCCAGAACCTAAAGTACAATTAAAAAAAAAAGAATGGGGGTGATTTTAGAACCTGCCTTATAGAGTTGTAGGAAAGGACAGATAGTAATTTGTGAAACCCTTGTGCATTTTAGGCCCTCAGTAGGAGTTGCCTCAGTCAGTGATCCACTTACTCATTCATTTATTCCCACATTTATTCAAAACATCTCAGTCTTGGGTAGATGCCTTCACCCAGGAGTCATTTACAGTTAAGAACTTTTCCTCCCCAACTCCCCACCCCAGTGTGAGATGCTCCCCTCCCTGTGTCCATGTGTTCTCATTGTTCAACACCCGTCTATGAGTGAGAATATGCGGTGTTTGGTTTTCTGTTCCTGTGTCAGTTTGCTGAGAATGATGGCTTCCAGGTTCATCCATGTCCCTACAAAGGATGCAAACTCATCGTTTTTGAAGGCTGCATAATATTCCATGGTATATATGTGCCACATTTTCACTGTCCAGTCTATCATTGATGGGCATTTGGGTTGGTTCCAGGTCTTTGCTATTGTAAACTGTGCTGCAATGAACATTCGTGTGCATGTGTCCTTATAGTAGAATGATTTATAATCCTTTGGATATATACCCAGTAATGGGATTGCTGGGTCAAATGGATAGCATGGGGAGAAATACCAGATATAGGTGATAGGGAGGAAGGCAGCAAATCACACTGCCATGTGTGTTCCTATGTAACAATCTTGCATGTTCTTCACATGTACCCCCAAACCTAAAATGCAATAAAAAGTATATATATTAAAAAAAAAAAAAAGAACTTTTTCAGTGGTAAAAAGAGCCAGCTCACAAACATCACCACCAGCAGTAGTTAAGAGAAGTCAGAATATCTCACCGCACCTTTGTCTGTATGTCAGATTATTCTTTATTGCTTCTAGAGTACTGGGAGAGTTGGGTTTCTCCATTGGCTCAGGAGGCTCTCCCTTTTGCTGCCTGGGTGTGGGGAGGATACCACCAAGCCAGGTTCCCCCAAAAAGAAGAAAAAACCGAATAAGCTGGTGCCTTTTCTTCTGTGAAAATGCTCCCAGAGGTACCATATAATCAGAGCAGGCCTATGACAGTCAGCATGTCTCTGCTCTCCCCATCTCCCAGCTGTAATACAACATTAAAAGCAATTAGAGCTTGTTCTAGGTTGCAAGATGATTATTATAGCCATTGCAGGGACATTTCAAAACAGTAGAGTGAAGGATTACAACGTATTTTACAAGTGCAAAGCTGCTAATGGAGGTGGGTGCTGAGAGGAGCCTGAGATGTAGGAACAGACACAGCCCAGCCCAGCATCCCAGCCAACAACGCCTGAACCTGGTGTTCTCAGTGGGGAGCACTTGAGGCAAGTCGCATTTCCTTTCAGAGCTGCTTGGCAGGAGAGACTGGGCATTGGGAGGATGGGCCACACCTCAGCTAGACCGCTAGATCCTGCTGTTTCCCAGACCTGTCAAAAAGCCCCTTGATACCACACATCCTGGCATCTGAACAATTGAAGAGTCCGGCTGTGGTCGCTGTTCCATCAAGCGCCATGCACAAACTCGATCTGGAAAATCTTCAACCCCAATCTTCCACAACTGCATTCAGACTCACTTTTGTTCAGCGGAAACAAAAAACAAGCTGGTCAGTTTGCTGAGCAAACTAGTTCCCCTGTCTTTCCTCTATAACTTTCTGTAAACATCATCTTTCAGCTCCTCAGGTGTGGAACCATGGGGTTGCCTTATTCTATTCACTTTCTTTTCATTCCAAAAAGCATTTATGTAATGTGCACCTGTCATTGCCAAGCGATATTTTATGTGCTTGGATTATCAGCAAACAAAACGAAATCTCCTGCTCTCATGAAACTTACTTTTTGGATATGTAAACAATATACTATGGTAAAAGCTAATTAGTCCTAAGGAGAAAAGAGTAAGAAGAGCAAAGTAAGATAGATGAGAGTTATCAAAGAATTCATCAATCTGATTTGGACTAGGATGCTGGTCTCTTTCATGGGGATTTCCTGCTTCAACTAAGGCCCAACTCTGCCATCATCATTGACGTAACATCTTACGGCTCCCCCATTACCCACAAAAATCAGCTTAGACCCTTAGTGTGACCCTGTGTGTATTATTCCCAGCCTGTTTCTGCTCCAGCTCCCTCCACTTCATGACTCCTGTGTTTCAGTCAGAAGAAACTTCATTATTCCACTCCCCCGCCATGCCCTGCCCTTTCTTGCCTTACAGTGCACTATTTGTGGAAGCGTGTCTTCGTTGAACTTTGCTAACAGACAGATCTTTGCATGCCTCTTTACTTATGTCTTCTCCTTTACAATTCATAAGCACCCTACGATGCATTAGGGGAGGGAGCAGAGGCGGTCTTCCCTGAAGTCACAGTAGAATGTGCTGTGATTTGGATCTCTTTCTGTCCAAGTTCAAACCTGCTGCTCTTTCTCCCGGAGTATACAACTTACTATGAATCTTGTTTCCTGAATTCCCGCAGAAACTGAAGAAGAACTGTACCTACTCACCTTTGTGACCCCTATGGCAACTGGCATAAAACCCTAATCAAACTAGGTAAAACACATATTATGTGAATTACATTTCTTTGAATATAATTGAATTAAGGTAAATGTTTATAAGGCTAGTGCTTGACTGATCTTTCTGCAGCCTCCTGTGTAGACTGTAATCTGGTAGCTTTGTCTGTCAGTCCTTTGATAATCTTCATGTCTCTTTCCTGACTTCCACACTTGTTCTTTGAAAGTCTCCATGGGACCAGAGCTGTGATTAACTGAGAGCCTTTCCAAGGATGATCATGGTAGATTTATCTGTGTCTTTTTTCTTTTCTTCACATTCTCCCTTCCCGCTTCATTTTTCCATTCGAGATTCCCTTATGGACAACCATTCTGCCACCCAAATTTCACTCATCCCAGTACTCGCAGAGTCCTTGAAGAAACTGTGAAGCCAGGACTCGAGGTGGCTTCAGGACAACCACAACTTCTCTTGCACTCAGTTTCCTTATAGAAGACTGCATACAGGATTCTAGAAATCTCCACCAGTTCTATCATGTATAATCTTATAATCTCATTGTTTAATGTATATAACTAATAAGTAAATATTTACTTATCTAATAATTAAATTTAGATCCTTTTTGATGTGGAGGCACTTCGGAGGCCCTCTCCAGAGTGTTCTGTCTGAGCAATGCCTGGCCAGGCAGCTGTCCATGGTCCCTCAAAGCAACCTTGCTTTCTTTGACAGGTCCCAAGTGATCGGTAGGCATCCCCCAAGACCAGGCTCATGGGGGAATATGTGGAGATCCAGGTCTTTTAAATGAAGACCTTGCAAGAGAGAAGAAAGTGGAAACAGGGGTGCTTGAAGCATTTCTCACATGCCTTTTGCCTCTGGATGTGACAGGTTTGTGGCCCCACTCTGCCACAGACATTTCAGCACCCTAAAATCCATGTCTGGTGATTTTTAACATCTTCAGATGCCCATCTATTAAATCTGACCACTTCTGGCACTCTCCCTCCATAGCCTCCAAACCACAAAAAGCCACCAGCGGTGTGTGGCCCCAGATTCAACCTCACAGACGAGACTCTTGGTAAAGGGGAACGAGTTGCTAAATAAATAGAATGCATTGTAAGTGTTGATAGATTTTCTGTTCTGTCCTGGCATTGTGCTCAGTGGAGGATTACCGCTGTGTGTGTTTAAATGTGACAGCTGTTTCATTCACTCCCTGGTGTGTTGGAGAAGCCGTGATAAAGCCAGTGATATGCCTTCAGAATCCTTAAAGTGAAATCCTCCAGAAAACAAAATCAAATCGCCTCCCAACCTTCTCCGTCCTCATCTCCTTGCTCATTTCCCATGTGTCTTTCCGTTTATTAGATTTCATCTTTGATTTTTAAAGTTCTGGATAAGAAATGCTCTGGAAGACCTTCCACCCCTAGTTACTGGACATCCCTGAAGCAGTCAGCTTCATTTTGGTATCCTGGGTGCAGAGGGAATGCAGAGCATTTAGAAACCTTAATTAAGGAACATTTAGGAAGATAGGCTGATGAGGGGCAAGATTAGCAATGGATTTCACTGCTGCCTGCCTACGACTTTCTGTTTAATTATTGCAAGGAGAGCTGCCAGCATTGCAGGAGCAGAAGGTTTGATAGTGAACTGCACTGACCTGGATTTCTGTTTCATTAGATTTCATTTAATTCAGGCGAAGGCTGCAATTTCTTAAACCCTAGGGTTGTTGAACGCTAACCTTCAGGGCACAAGAAGGAGGGAAAGGAGTGTATTTTATCTTGAGCTCTACTGATTTCCAGGGACATAAGTCTGCCTGCTCTCACCACCTCTTACTGTTTTGGAAAATAGAAAGAATGGGGATCTATTGTGTGCTATTGAGGTCTTAAATGAGCTGAATAATTGGCTCAAGATGATCTTCTTTGAACTAGAGAGGGCCCAAGAAAGTCTTCCCCAGTAGATATAAAGGAAAGGATCTCCTTCTCTCTAGGTCCTTCTGGCTTTTTTTCTGAAATATCTGAGCTGTGACCCCCAGGGATAATTCAACTTACCCTGCTTGTGGCTGAGAAGAGCTGTGGTGAAGTCTAATTGGCATGGCTGGGAGAGCAGCAAGGAATGAGTAGGGAGGGAAAAGCTGGTTGGGATTCTACGCAAACTGCAGGTAAATCACATGTTCAGCTGCAGGTGTCTTCGTCCCTTCCATCTCTTCTCTACCCTAAGCCAATGGTCAGAGTTAGTTGAGGGATTCTGAAAACTCAAATAAGAACTTAATCTAGAGGCAAAGAGCTTGGGTTCTGCCACTTGTCTATGCCTTAGAATCAGTTAGCCTCTCTCAGTTCTCCCCGATAACAAAATAAGAATAATAATTTCTGTTCCACAGGAAGCTTATAGAATTAAATAGAAAAATGCCTAGTGTAACAATCAACCTTTAATAGCTTCTCAATAAACATTAGTTGAATCAAGGCCAGTTCTACTTCATGTACATAAGGAAAGCGAGGAAGACCTTCTTCTGAAAAAAGCCGAAGGTGGTCCCACTTCTTTTAGAGCCTATATCAGATGAGAGGAAGGTAAAGGTAAAATAAAAGGCATTACTAAAGAAATAAAAAGTTAATAAATCGTGACACATCCTTACAATGGGATACTTCTCAGTACAGAAAAGAAATGAACTATTGAAACATATGAAAGCATATATAGGTTATTATTCTTTTTAATAAATAACCACCTACTTATATTAACTTCATGATAAGCCTCAGGGACTGACCTCAACACATCACCTCCCACGTTCATCTCAGGTGGCAAACTCATACAATAACTTTTGCTTTGGTTTATTAATATCTTTCCCTTGGAAATGGTAAAAAATAATTATGCAATATTAATTAAGTCAGACACAAAAGGCTACATACCATATTGGTCAATTTGTATGACATTCGGGGAAAGATAAAACCCTAGAGACAAAACTAAGAACAGTAGTTGTCAAGGTCAAGGATGAGGGGAGGTGACTGATTGCAGCAGGACACAAGGACTCTTTTCAGGGTCTGTACATAGTCTATTTTTTATCTATACTTGAAATGTACACCCAAAAGGGCGAATTTTGCCATATATAAATTGGAGCTCAGGAAACTAATTTTTTTTAAGTTGGCAAATATTTCTATTGTCTCTCTTCTGGAATTATATGACTTGTCCCCATTATGAGACTCTGAGGATCCAGAGTCATTCCTAGAACTTGGACCCCACTGAATCTCTAGGGAGTCCCTGTATAGATAGATGTGAGGGTTTCAAAATCACCTGTTATTCCATACAAACGTGTGCAAACGAAATTTTTCTAGGGACATGTCTTACAGTTTTAAGCAGAAGGTCAAAAGTTACTATGGATTACTGTTTATTTCCCATATAAGAACGACCAGGAGACAAACAAAGAAAGAAAAGAAAAATAGAAAAGGAAAGGAGGAAGGGAAGAAGCAAAATTATCAATCTTTTTTTTTTTTTCAGGAGAAAAGATAAAGCGAGAATAATTGTTTGAGTTTGTCACCATGGGTGGACATGGGGAGGCGCTATCTTAAAGTCAGTTTCTAAGATTTATCCTTATGTTCATATCTTTAGTTGGTTATTCTTATTAAAGGGAATGATACCTTATATGCAAGCCTATTTCTCTGAATCTATGGTGTCATTCACTCTGGCTCCCAATCTCACAGCGGAGAATGAGGAATGAAACTTGCATAAATTCTGCCTGATTCAGGCCACTTAATAGGTTTCTTGCACAGCGCCTGCAGAGGTTTGAAAATGGAAACAGGGAAAGGAGGTCACTGAGGATAGGTAGAAAACAGGATGCCGAGCAGAGCTTAATGGAATCCATGGTATTGATCCAAGTGGCAAATGCATAGCATTGTAACGCTATTGAAAGCTTCATGCTGGGCCCTAGCTCAGAAAAGGCCACAGCTGCTAATTTGGAAAAATATCAGGGTCTCAAAAGTTATTGGGGACCTTCAGGAGATAAATCACTAGGAACCCCTTTAATAACTGCAGCACATTTTCAGGCCTTCATGAGATATTTCTATCATCCAGAAAAGTCGGCCTTGAAAACACACTTCTGCTAGTGATGCTGTTATATCACAAGCTTCCAGGCAGGAACATTACTTTGTGCCTCACACACTTTGAATAATTAGTCAATTTGAGATGCTGATGGTGATGGCAACAGTAATAAGAGGCTGCAATAACAGGCCAGCTGTGCCCCTCCACGGGCCTGAAAGAATGGGTCATTTTAGACAAGGCATTGCCTATGCTGGGATGTTCACCTACAATTCCCGGCCACAGAGGCCCGATTCATGTTAATGAAATGCTGAGAAATGTTCTCCTCTAACACAGACATTGCTATAATAATGATGGGAATGCAGTTTCTAGTGAGCCACATAGATCCAATTTTTAAAGACATAGCTACAATGATTAACAAACGCCCCCTCTCACATGCCTGCCCACTCCCTCCTAGACCCTATTCCTTTAATGGTATGTTGATGATGCCCACTAACCCTGGTCCTAACTTTTATTTTTAAACTGGAAATTCCAACAATTATTCTTAGGTCCAACAAGGTCCTAAAAAGGCTGAAAAGTCCTCCTTGCTCTCTCATCATATTTTTGTCGCTGACAATACTAGCAGATATTCCAAAAACACAACCATTAATATCTAGGATAGAAAGAAGTGAATGGCAGTACTGGGGAGGTGGCAGTTCACAAGCATGGGAAGGGGGTTGGAAAAGAGTGCTCCTGGCCTAAGGTGCCTCGATGCAAATGCAGAGGGTTTGGGTGAGTAACAAGGAAAATGAACCCTATGGCATCTGGTGACAAAATACGATCTTCGCAAGGGACCCAAGACTAAAGAAATATGACCAGAAAGGAAAAACATTTCAGAAGACACAGGCTATTTGTAGGGGTGTCAGGGTGAGTTTTGCTAAATAAAGTTTAGCCTAAAGCTGCCCCCTTACATATTTTAAGTTCACCCTAAAGGTTTCTCCATACATGGTGAACTTTAACCTAACTGGATATGTCAGCAGACTGTAATCTGCTTTTGGGCCAATCACAGGTAGCCAACTGCTCAAACCATGTTCAAATAAGGCAATGCTGAGCTGTAACCAATCCAGCTATTCCTGTATCTGACTTCCATTTTCTATACATCACTTTCCTTTTTCTGTCCATCAATTCCTTCCGACCAGGTGCAGTGTCAGAGTTGCTCTGAACTTATTTTAGGTCAGGGGCACCTGGTCAATAGGCAAATCATTCTGTCCTCAATTAAACTGTTAAATTTAATATGTCTAAAGATTTTTTTTTTTTTTTTTTTTTTTTTTTAAGATGGGGTTTCACCATGGTGGCCAGGCTGGTCTTGAACTCCTGACCTCAGGTGATCCACCCACCTTGGCCTCCCAAAGTGCTAGGATTACAGGCGTGAGCCACCACGCCCAGCCTTTTTTTTTTTTTTTTTATGATTACATATGCCAGAAAGACATACTTGCCTGGAAATGCAAGAAGCTGGTGATGTGGTGATAGAGACTTCATGGATGTGACAATATAAGAGTAAGACTAAAAGGGAAATAAGGCCAGCTGCCATGGCTTGCATCTGTTCTCCCAGCACTTTGGGAGATCGAGGCAGGTGGATCACTGGAGGTCAGGAGTTCAAGACCAGCCTGGCCAGCACGGTGAAACCCCTTCTCTACTAAAAATACACACACACACACAAAAAACCCCAAAAACAAACAGACAAAAAAAACAACAAAAAACAAAGACAAATTACCCAGACATGGCTGCATGCACCTGGTGATCTCAGCTACTCAGGAGGCTGAGGCAGGAGAATTGCTTGAACTGGGAGGTGGAGGCTGCAGTGAACCAAGATGATGCCACTGCACTCCAGCCTTGGAGACAGAGTGACAGTCCATCACAAAAAAAAAAAAAAAAAAAGAGAGAGAATTAAAGGGTAATGAAATAGAGGGGTCTACTTGGGGGGATATATTAAAACCTGCCCACCCAGACAGAAGTAGTGGATACTGCATTTTTAAATCTAGCAATTCAACTAGCATAGGAAACATGATGCTCTGGCAGGAGGAAATTTAAATAAACACTTAGTTTTTGGTAATTTTCTGTAGCATACAGGAACCAGTAAATGGTATGGCTGTCTGCCACACCTGTATGCCAACCAGAAAAATTTGTTAGTGGCATGAAGTGGATGGAAATTTAAGAGAGGATAGTGCCATCTTGATGTTTCTAATGTCCAGGGAATGAAAAGCTGGGCTGAAAAAGAGGAGTATTCTAGAGAGAAGGAAGCTATCAAAACATTCAGATTAAAGATAGACATGATCTTATAGCAAAAAACACAAGACGAAATTGCAAGAAATTCTGTTAAAACGAAAATATGGCTCTTGAAATCAGTGTCAATGCACAGGGAGCTCTCTGAACAAACAATAGAAATAAAGAAAATAACTAGTTACTAATCTAGAGTTGCCATACCTAAATGCTGGAAATGCTAAATTGCAAAATGAACTGGAAACAGTGGCATTTCTTTGGAGACAAAAGGTATTGAAATGGGACAGCCCCAGTTGGTCTCTTGACAAAAAAAAATAAACCTTGTGATAAAATGCTCTCATATCCAACATTGACAAAACTTCACAATTTTTTTGATTTTCAGATATGCTACTTTTTGACAAAAATCATGAGCTTTATGTTGAAAATGACAGTCCCAATAATTTTAAGGGGGGAACAAAACCTATGAAGAGATTTGTAAGAAAGTGTATGTCTATCTATCTTTTATCCCAAGCAATAAGCAATTAATGGAAAGACTATTGTATCTTCTATAACTATGACTGGAAATTTTTCAGGAATTTTGGAGAATGGGGAGAAGGTGGAAAACAGAAAATAAGTATATTTGTTTGTGATTTTCAAAACTAAGAAATTTTCATTGGTGAATCTAGAATGGTGTTTTATGAAACAGCATTTTTTCTTGAAAGAATAATGGAGAGGCTAACTATAGTTATTTAAACTTGAGTATTTGATTTTTTTTAAAAAGAAAATGAAGGAAGCAAGCCTGTCATATTCATGTTTTCCAGTTTTGTCATTGGCAACAAATACCATTGTGCTGTTACAATTGACAGTGTTTGTGACCAATGGACTGTATATCTGGACTTCCGTAAGCTCTGTCTCAACTCACATAGGAGAAAAGTTTTAATAGAGTATTAATGGATCTTATCCTGTTAAATATTTTATCAGTGACTTGGATAAACATTGAATCTGTGACTACTTCACACTAGAAAGTTACATGATGTGTTGAATGGATACAACTGAGATCCAAAGAGATTTTTAAAAGTGATGTTGGTGTGTCAACTCTAACAAGATAATGTTGACTAAATGCCAGCTTAAGGTCCCTAAGCTAACTGTAAAAACACAATCTCACTTATCCATGATGGGTATGATAAGACTTCTTAGGGATTTCTGAAACAAACAAATAAACAACAAGAAGCTTAGAATGTCCAATGTCATGAGAGCAATATGAATAAAAAGGCTGAGATGTCTGCCAAAAAATCCTGACTGAATCTGAGAAAAGGGAAGATGTTGGCTCTATTCTGTATCGATCAGAACATGTCTGAAATAACATGCTTTCTTTGGGACGGTAATGATTTAAATGATACATCAGTAAATAGAGTACATTTAAAGAATAGAGTACATTTACAGTTTTGGAAATCTCTTTAATACCAGGCTTACTAGAAGATAACAGGATTCTCATACCTGCTTTTCCATTCAGTCATAAAATATATAGTTGGAGAAGGCAGGAGTATTTTAATAGCCTTTCAGCTAATTGTGGATAGTCTTCTTTGATAGAACACCAAAGTTCAAAAAGTTTTAGTTTCTTAAATATTAGTTGTGATACAGAATCTGAAACAATATCAATGAATGTTTTATAACCTGTTACATTAAAATCCATGTGCCTGATCTGTCTTGCACTTTGTGAAAATCTCTTACCAAGGATAATTCTATAACAACCTAAAAGACATGCATTAGTCATTTAAAAATATTGGTTTTCTGATTCATTTAAATCTTTTAAATGTTGACACATTTTGTTATGAAATGTCAAAAAAAAAGTCATGTTCATTAGTGTTGTTGGTGTTTAAAGCTCCTGGCAAAAGAAAAATTTTCCAAAATTCTATTTGCTTTGAATTTTCCAGCTTTATCATTGGTAACAAATACTGTCAATTGTAACATTACAATGGTATTTGTTGCCAATGATAAAACTAGAAAACATGAAGTGACAGGCTTGCTTCATTTATTAAAAAGAAGGTCAAATACTCATGTTTGAATAACCATAATTAACCTATCATTCTTTAAAAAAAATGGTGTTTCTTGAAAAAATCAGCTAGTTCAGCTCATACCCCAGACAACTGCATAAACACATTTTTTTTTTTAATCAAGCCATCATGCTTTGGTCATGCAACAGAACTCTATGTGTACTCTCCATTTTGTCAAACACAGTCTTAAAAAAAAAAGAAAAAGAAACCAAGAGACGTAATCAAGGATTAAGATTTCATAAAATTCATAATTTTTACATCTTCTTTAAGATTAATCTGATGTGAAACTGGTTTTTTAGAAATTTATTGCAAGTGTATGACAGTGAATAATACAATGGTTACTGGTACAGCTTAGTGACAGAGCTACAATTCTTGTTAAGGTGCCAGCATTGCTTTTAACCTATTTCTGCAAATGTCAATACAATGAAAGAGGCAAATAACATTTTGGTGTTTCATAAAAATAGTTTTGCTCCCATGGACCCTTGTGAAGGTCTCAGGTACCCCTGGGAATCTATAGACCACACTTTGAGAATTGCTGCTATTATGTAAAGTAGCTTCAAAATCTTAGATTTTTTTTTTTAAAAGTTTTGTACTTTGTTATTCTGTGATTCTAGAGGTGTATCCCCTTAATCAGATTATATACATCTTACTCTGGTCATACGATTTATGACTTCCACTTTCTTTTTTATTATACTTTAAGTTCTGGGGTACATGTGCAGATCGTGCAGGAGTATTATATAGGTATACACAAGCAATGGTGGTTTGCTGCATCCAACCCCCATCACCTACAGTAGATATTTCTGCTAATGTTATCCCTTCCAAATCCCCCCACTCCCTGCTATCCCTCCCCTAGCTTCCCCCCACCCCCCAACAGGTCCTGGTGTGTGATGTTCCTCTCCCTGTGTCCATGTGTTCTCATTGTTCAACACCCACTTATGAGTGAGAACGTGCAGTGTTTGGTTTTCTGTTCTTGGGTCAGTTTGCTGAGAATGACGGTTTCCAGCTTCATCCATGTTCCTGCAAAGGACGTGAAGTCATCCTCTTTTATGACTGCATAGTATTCCATGGTGTATATGTGCCACATTTTCTTTATCCAGTCTATCATTGATGGGCATTTGGGTTGGTTCCAGGTCTTTGCTATTATAAACAGTGCTGCAATGAACATACTTGTGCATATGTATGACTTCCATTTTTAAATCCGATTTTATGATGTCCAATTCTGCCCCAGTACTGAGAAGTGTAGCCTTTCTATTACTTTGGTATGGGAAGAAAAGAAAAGAAGGAATTGGAAAAGGGAATACAGGAGAAAGGCTTAGGAATAGTTGCATCTGCTCAGAAGAAGAGGCATAGCACAGTGCAGAGATGCAGTAGATGAGCCTGTCAAGCCTGCTGTAGGATCTTTGGGAACAAGGCTCTTCCCTAGGGCGACATGGGATATCATTATTCCTTAAGGAGGGTTGTGCATCAGAAACTCCTAGAGACTTTTTATAAAATGTGCATTCTTGGGCAATCCACTTAAAGGCTCTGAGTTTGTGTATCTTTGGGGGTAGGAATAACAGGGCAAGCTTAGTCTGCAAACACTCAGGTGATTTTGATCAGCATATTGATTAAAAACAATTGCCCTGGGGGGTAAAGAGAAACAAGTACAATTGAGCCAGTAGATAATTGGTTTATCTGTTTGGATAGTGTTGAATAAAGGATGGGTGATTCATCTTCCATGGTTGAGAGAGAGAGTTCAGGGCTTAGCAGCAGTTCTGAGGATAGTCAAGGGAACACATTAAAGAATACGGTTTTAATCTGAGTTGGTCTGTGGAGGCAGAATTTTCCCAAACCCCAGGAGTTCTTTTTTGTTGTTGTTGTCAACATCTTTATTCAGTATTACTTCACTCTTCAGCAAGATAGAAGTCAATGACAACTAAGAGTCTCAGGAAAAAAAAAAATGCATTGAAGGCCAATAGCTGTCCACAAGAACATGTCTGAGTAGTAATTGCTACTTTCCTTTCATCAGTTTAACTTTCAGTCACTCAAGTAATAACACTTGGAGTGGAAAATCTATTAATACTGAGGCCTGGGACTGGCTGGAAGCACAAACTGTGTGAAATGAGGTATTATAGCTTCCTGTTTTTTTCAGTGTTGTAACTCAATCTACTAAAGACATGGCAAAGAAACTAGAAAAGCTCTTCTTTGATTTTTACAAGTGGCATCAAATAGCCTCTTCCTGACAGATGCGTGGTCCTGGTTTATTCTGAGAAAGACTTGGGATGATGGTTTCTGATGGGCACAGCCTGACAGATCTGAACCCAGATGAGCTAGGCCAATTCACTGCCAATCTCTTCAGATTATTAAAAGAAGTGCAAAAAAAAAAATGATGCTTCTACTTCCTCTGTTTGTTACAGAATTATGCAGTTTGGACAATGGTTACATGGACTAACATAGAGGTGTGATCCTGTTATTGAGTGGTTTTGTTTTTGTTTTGTTTGTTTGTATTTTGCATTTGCAACCTCAAAGGAGATGATTTCCAGCAAGCTACGATTTAGTTAAGCAGCCACTAGGAGTGGTAGTGTGCCACTTCAATGTGGTACCAACTACATGGAGTTTACTTTTTCCGAAATATAATATGACTGCTTTAATCCAATACTTACTTGCATTAAAACCTTCATCTTCCATGCATTATGTTAATATCTTGTAAAGATAGTTAAAGCAAAACAAATGTGAAAATACTTAACATCTTGTGAATAATACAAACCAACTCTGATCTGATGATAACTAATATCTATCAAAAGCATGCCATTAACCTGGAACCAGTCAAAATACTTTGAAATTGGAGCTCGCTGAAAGATCTCAATGACGCTGTGAGGTAGATACTATTAATGTTATGTTATGCTCGTTTTTAGATGAAGAAACCAAGTCACAGATAAATTAAATACAGATGCTCCTTGACTTACAATGAGGCTACATCCTGATAGTCCACTGAAGGTTGAAAACGCATTTAATATACCTAACCTGGCAAACACCATAGCTTAGCTTAGCCTGCGCTAAACATGCCCAAACACTGACGTTAGCCCACAGTTGTGCAAAATTATCTAACACAAAGCCTATTTTATAATGAAGTGTTGAATATCTCACACACCATATATTGCTAGCTCTAGAAAAGATCAAAATTCAAAGTTCATTGAAATTGAGGCAGTTTCATACCATTGTAAAGGTGAAAAGTTGTAAATCAAATCTTAAGTGTGATACCATCTGTAATACGAACAAATTACACAGCTAGATAGATTTATGAGTCATACCCAGGTATTCAGTCTACATGGCCCTTACTATTAACGAAGCTACTTTGCCTCTATTTGACTTTTATTACTCTGATGACTATTATTACTTTTACTACATATTATAACTCTAGTCTTATACACTAACTTTATACATTATAACTAACTGTAACATTTTGTTCAGGTTTGTTTTCTTCTGGGTTTCCCACAATAATTAGTTTCACAGGATATTACAAGTAGCTATTATCCCTGAACAAGGATCCTTGGGACATCTGAAAAGTGAGCAAAATGTTTCTAATACAAGGTTATATTAAGGAATTTAATTAATAGAAAATACTCTATAACATATGTGCTAACCATTCTATTGGTATTGTTTACTTTGGCTGCCTATTGATAGGAAAACCCACTGATCAGCCTTGGTCATATTACCCGGAATTCAGACACTCTTTCCTTTCCATAGGGGGCACAAGACTGATGATAGACTTTTGGCTTCAGTTTCCCAGTGTTTATGGGGCCTTACAAACTATGTTAAGTCTCATAAGGATTCAGTATTTCTCTGTTTTGTTGCTGTTTGTTTGTTTCATGGAACCACGAATTGTCGGCCAGGACTGGCCCTCTATCCTGGCTTCTCAGGCTGCAATCCTATTGCCTTTTGTCTTATGGAAGATGTATGTTGCCTAGTAGCTTCTGTCTGCTCTAAAATCTCCTGTCTGTCAAAGGCAAACATGCCACCAAAACTCTCTTGGATATCTCTAGGAGGAAAACCACAACAATGACAGACATGTAGTCGTAAATATATATATTTACTTCTGCTAGTACTTCCTGTTTGCTATTTGCAATGCCTTTTCTTTACTTAGTCCATTCATTTTGAAAGCTCCAGGGATCTGTCTGATGACTCTGTCCTTACACTCCCTGAAACTATACCCCTGTATTCCAGAACTGATATAAAATTCAAACTTTGTATCTTCCTCTGAATCTCATCCAGACACTGGAACAGTCCAGCTTCAAACCACCCTAGTATCAAAAGTCTCACATAGCAGCGTTCCCTCCAGTCCAAGTGTGAGCACGACAGTCTAGGGATTCTTTTCTGTGACTCAACTTCTTGGTACACTGTTTTAAAATAACGCTGTCATGGTGCAGCCCCAGTGTCACTCGCCTCCCAGGATTTACGCCCTTGTGTATTCCCATCCTGCACTGAATATGGCTGGCCTTTTCACCCCATGGTATAGTGTGGAAATGAGGATGCGTGACTTCTGAGGCTAGGTCAGAAAATATATTGTGGCTTCTGCCTTACTCTTTCCTGGATCACTCACTCTGGAGCAAGGCAGCTGCCGTGAAATGAGAACACTCGAGCGAGCAGCCCTCCAGGAAGACTCCCACAACAAAGACCTGAGACTTCCTGTCAGCCCCTTCACCAGCTTGCCAGTCACATAAGTAAGCCACCTTGAAAACAAGTCCTGCAACCCTAGTCAAGCATGTGGATGACTGCAACTGCCCAGCTCAACTGCTTCCAAGCTCCTGATGCACAGAAACTGTGGCACACAGATTTAGAGGTAATTGTTTATGCAGTAGTAGATGGCTAATGTATAGAGAGTTCTCCATCATCAACTAATTTCTTGCTACCAGAAGTAATTTGGAAATCCCTATAATTTGTTGCAATCAAAGAAGTATTTCCTCTAGGAAAGGGGGTTAAATTGACTTTTCTCCTACTCCCAAATTCACTTCCCAGGCCTATAGCTGAGATTTGCATAGGATACTGAGATTACTTATCTACCAAGCTATACTCAGTTGACACTAGCAATAACCTTGGATGCTGGCTTATTTTAAGCAGTTTAAAGAAGCCATATTCACTGTGAAATATAGGTAGAATAAGAGTTTCTGCTGCATAATGGAAAAAAAAACTTCTTTAGGTTTGGAGTCCGGCATATCTGTTTTGAATCCATCATTGGCCACTACTTAACTGTGAATCAGAAGTTGCCTTGCACAAATTATGAAACGTATCTGAGCTTCAGGTCCCCCGTTGTAAAACAAGGAGAATATCTTGTAGGGCTATGTGAAGATTAAATGATATACCTTTTAAAATAAATCTCACAAAACATAGTGCCATACAGATAATAGGAATTTAATAAATGATAGCCCCCATTAATAGTAAAAGAGGATCTTCGACAACAGACTAAAATTGAAAAACTAACTTATTTTAGGACAAAGATCTTTATTTTAGGACAAAGACCTCCCATGTGATTCACAAGTGGGAGAAGAGGAAAAGCCTTCTTTCATTTAAGGTAGGGCTTGCAGAAAAGCCAGTGTCTCGGCAGTGGAGCGAGGAGGAATGGAATTTTAGGCCTAGTGTTAGAGAGGAGGGAGGGGTCACATGTTTTGGGATGAAGTTGGGGGTGGAAAATAGTTCATCTGGGCTCCAGCATGGGAAATATAGAGAACGCAATAGATGGTGCACTGGGAGAGGACAGAAAAAGCCATTTGTGATGACCTTGGCCTCGGGTTTTCAAACTGGCGCTGTTGACATTTTGGACTGGATACATCTCTATTGTGGGGGACTGTCCTGTGCACTGCAGGACGTTAACTACATGCCTGTAGCACTACATGCCCTTAGCACACACCCCTCACCGTTCAGACAGACAAATGTATCTTCAGGCACTGCTAAATGTTTCCCTGGGGGCAGAAATCACACCTGGTTGAGAACCACGGCCTTAGTCTAATATTCTCACCTTTGCTAAGAATGTCACTGGCACTCAGAGAAGATGCTTGCCTGGGCCAAGAACACACAGCCTGACACTGCAGAACCAGGCCCAGGCACTCCCAGTGCTTCATCCCTATCTAGATGCTTGAAAAGCAGCCAGATAGTCTTTGCCGGAGTAAGTGGAATGAGAAAGAAATAGATTATTAAAGAAACTTAGGTGTAAAGGAGCAAAAGGCATCATTAGTCTGGACAGGGAGAGTCACGGATGTCATCTTATTTAAAAAGCATTAATGTGAGTATTAAAGGAGTCGACACCAGAAAGTGTCCAGCATGGTGTGTGGTGCCTTGTAAGTGACCAGAAGCGATGCTTTCTCATTCCTTACCTGATGATAATTTGGGCTTAATCCAATGGGCCGCGGGGAGCTGCAGGACACTTTTTATAGGTCAGTGCATTATCATAGTGGGAAAGTGACATTCTACCTAAAGCTCATGTCTTTTGTTTTATCCTGGGAAGGTATCTTATCTCTAGGGGACATATGCCCCCAGGGGCTGGCATGGCGCCTGCTCCCTAAATGTCCTCAATTACCATTTCCACCCACCAAGGAGGCTACTCTTTTCAGAAAAGATCAGGACATAATGAGCCCAATGCTGGGTGATTAAAACAAATGATTCTGCAGTCGGGCAAGGTGGCAGAGCAGCAAAGCAGTGGCTGAAGTGATTGGCTCCTTTTAAACGCAGCCCAATTTCGAATAATACAGCTGCTTACCCAATAGCTGCCTGAACACAAACCTTTGGCAGCTGGTCACCCTCCAGTGGCTCTGGGATGGGGTCACCAAGGGCTGGAACACACTTTCTGAATTGAAGCAGTGGACTGTGAAATAGGAATTACTGACAGCTCTTAAGTATATCAAGAGAACAGCCCTATTCCTTAATACAGAGCCACTAATAGACATCTAGAAACCTATAAAACAGACAATTCCTCTATATCATCCTAGTTAAATCAATGTACTTATATTACCCTCATCATTTTCCCTTAACGTTTATTACATTTTGCCACAGTAATTTATTTTTTCATATCCATCAGCCGATTAAAGACTTTATTCTGAAGATACACATATCCTTGTGACCTAGTAGAAACTGATCTGAACTGTTAAGTAAAAAGCAATGTGGTATTTCGTGGGGGAAGTTACGTTCTCTCTTTCTCTCTCCCCCGCCACCATCCTCCACCTCCTTTCTTCCTCTCTCCCCTTTTCCTTTCTCTATGTAGCACTTCTGTTGTTCTAGGCGAGTGAGATTTCCAGTGATGTAAGTTTCTATTTTTTGTACTCTTCCTTTCTAGGCACTGGGACAATTTGCTAACCTCCCTGATGTCTCTTTTCTCTGGTGTTAGCTCCTCTCTTAGTGTGTCCCTTTCCTGCTTTTTGCCCCCGCTTTTCCTCCATCTCTGTAACCTTTCCTCTTCCTGAATGGCATGTGAGTTCCTGATTGGGCAGACATTCAAGACTTGAAAGACCCACTGGCCATTGTAGACTGAAGGATGCAGGGGTGCTCATTTTGACCACATGCTGCACCTGCTGGCAGCAAGAAGGAAGCCTCGGTGCATCTCTGCCTTTGGAGCCACAGCAAGAGGATGTTACAGAATGAAGAGATGGCCACATTCGATGTATAATTAAAATTACATTCCCCCAGAAAATGCCCAGTGCTTCAAATGCCATGTTTTCACTTCTTTGAGGTGAAACTTACAATTAGAAAAACAAAGCACAAGTGCCCTCTTAGAGGATTACAGCATGAAGTTGTCATCATGTGCTAACACCATAATTTATCATTAAGTTTGAGGAAAAATTGGAATTGTATGACTTTAGATGAAAATACTTGGGTACACAGAGTAGTTTGCTGATGGACTGAGGTGGTCATAGGCATCAGTGTGGCTAGTAGAAGTTGGGAGGATCAGAAAGATTCTGGGAAGTTAAAGAGAATCAGGAGAGCTCTGATCTGGATAGAGGCTGAAGACAGGAATACTTTGCTCAAATAGATGGCCCACTTTTTTATTGGGGCAAAGTTTTTCTGAGCATTATGCCATGGTTCTTAAACTTTCTTAGCTACAGAAGTCTTTTTGAATTGGACTCTAACAGCAATGACTACCATGCAAAAGAGGAAAATCTGAAGCTCCTGTGATTGGAGAAGAAGGAGACAAAGGAGCCCAAAGGGAGTGTTGCAAAATTTTTAAGCTGAAAACCTCTGAAACCTTCTGACACTCTGGTTACCTCCCTTTATATCCCACATGGAAAGGTTTCCAGTCACATTTTAACCTTACTTATTAAAGAGAAAACTCCCATAAATTTATAAGCATGAGGAAGTGGAACCTCAGCCAGTTAGTTACTGAGTTTGGCTGTTTGAGACATTTTTTCCTACCTTGAATTCACTCAGTCAGGCAAACTGAAGTTCATTCTTCAAATTCAGTCAGCACGTCATCTCCAGAAATCTTTCTCTCAATCTTGAGTCTGATTAAAACAGGTGCATCTCGTATTTGCTCTTACAGCACCTTGGTGTATGATTCTACTGTAACACTTACGATATCCTCTTGAGATAATCATTTTGCATGTCTGTCTCTACCCCTGGCCTCTGCGCTTCTGAAGTAAAAGGTAATAAATGTACTGGTTGACTTAGAATTTCTGGCACATACTACACTTCATGGTCTATTGCTGGTTCTCAATAAAGTTTTGCTGAGAAAATGTATAAATCAATGAACATTTGGTGACTGTATTCAATTCTATCATTTTAGAAGACAAACATTAACAAATAGCCGGCCCTCCTCCAGCACCTGGACCCCACATACCATTTCCTATTAAGCAGGACATTTGTATTACCAATGTACTAACCTATCCTTTGTCTTCCTGCAGTATACCACGTCTACCTCATTCCTTGAGTAAATACTTTGCCTTGTGGTATTTGTCATCAATTTTCTATGGCATTTACTTATGTTCCAACTGGGACATGTGTGTTGTGTAAACATCTTCTTGTCATATACATTTCTTAGTGATAGTCCTCTGCAACCATTTATAAACTGTAATTAATTTGTGCCAGAACTTTGCTGAGGTGAGACGGACTCCTTTAATCCTTCCTTTGCACATGGGGAACCGGAGATGTGAAATGATTTAAAAATAACCATGTCTTAGATCAGTGTTTGGAATTGGTAAAGGATTTAGTGCTTCCTAGGCTTATGCTTTAGCCTCCAGGTCCTGCTGCCTCAAATAAATTGCTTTTTTTTTTTTTTTCAGGAAAACCACAGTCATAACATTTTGTTTACATGGAAATCTTGTCCATAGTCAAAACTTCCCCTGGACAACCTAAATTCAGCCACCTGCATCCCCATTCCACAAATGTAGTATTTTCAGAATCCTTTGGCTTTTTTGTCCAGGATATTTTTTCTCATAGGAGTTCTTTGCAATTAAGTATGTAACAAAATCTTGCCAAAATCCATCATGCAATTTTGATAATAAGAAAATTAAATGACTGGAACAGAAAACATGCACACAGCCTGTTTCTCAGTTTATCCTGAAACAAAATGGAATCTCAAAGCTTAACACTAGCTGGAATCCAAAGGATGAAACATTTTCAAAAATAAGCCAATTTCATAAGCTAACAATTTAATCGATATTATCTAACTTTAAGAGCAGCCAATCAACAATATCAATAGTTTAATCTTTACCTGGGCTTTGATCCATCTTTTGTGATATACACATTCCTAGTTACTTTCTGGTCTATATTTATATATTTACATTCATGCCAGCTGTTATGGATATGGATAATTGAGGAAAGCATTTAACAACCAGCTGCCTTAAATCATTTTCCGAATAAAGCAGCATAAATAAACACATATTCCAACTGTAGTTCCCAGATACCTCATAATAGCTCCCACTATTTCAATGCAGATTTAAAAGGTGTACCCTTAGAATGATAAGTACTACTCTGCATTGAGCCTACACCGTGGGTCAGGCAGTGCTCTATGACTCACACACATAAATTCACGTGTTCCTTATAACCACATGAGAAATCAGAGAAGTTGAAGCTTGCCCCAGGTTATGTCAATGGTAAATGAAACCTTCTGGATTTGAATACCAGCAGTTTAGTTACAGAGCTCATATATCAAAATACCTTGTAATAACGATAATCTTAGAATTGACAGACTTTTGGGGGACTTGCTATCAAAGTGAAGTTTATAGAGCAACAGCATCAGCATCAACCTCGGAGCTTCTTAGAAATGTAGCCTCCTGGTTTCTCCCCAGAACTACCAAATCATGATCTCCATTTTACCAGTTGTAATACTTTATTTTTTCTTATGTTTGATTTTTTTATTTTCTTATCTTTTCTTATTTCATCTTTTAGAATCACCGGCCTAGTTGTGCAATCTCATAGCCACACTAAGAAATCAAAATGGCCCAGAAGTATTTGAAGGAACTTTTTCTTTTTTAAAACTACCATATGTACAGGAACACCATATTTTCTATGTATAAAATGCTACGTAGAACCATGAGAAATTTCGTGAGTGATCCTAAAGTACATCATGTTAGCAGATGGCCTTGGGGAAATATATCCTTTAGTTACACATTCAGTTTCTGAGCTTCCGTATTTGTTTCTTGGATTCTGTCATTCATTAGCAAGAATAAGAATTGCCTGAGGAATGGGTTTGTTGGTAACACCAGTGTCTATTATTTAAGAATATTTGTCAGAAATATATAAGCTCAATGGGGTTGAAGAGCAAGAGGGAATTAAATTGAGTCAATCCAAGGCTACCAGACTAGTGTGGATTCTGGATTTTGAATATTTCAGACACTCCAGAGTTAGTTGTCCCTGAGTATCGTATGTGGCAATTAAAATGGGAATATCTAGGGCTTTTCCACTGATGTGTGGACAAAATAATGCTACTGAATCAGTTTTAAAGATTGCCCTTATACTAATAAATTATCTTTCTCTTTAGATGTGAACACTTCAGATAGGCTTATAGAGTAGGAAGGATCTTTAGAGATCATCAGCCCTATGAAAGTCCTGTTCTCTGAGCAGCAGGTGAATGTGAAAGCCCTTGTTTATCTGAATACAAGCCCTGTGCTCTTTCCTCTTTGCTTTCTTACCAAGTATAGATTTACTTTTTTTCTTTTTTTTCTTCCTGAGAAACTGTTGTTTATAACTCTTGAACCTCAGGCAAGGGCAATCAGAATGTACGAAGTAATGGAACAGAGCTGAGAGTTGAGTTGGGACGAAAATGAGAAAAAAGAAAACACACATATTTTCTTCTCCCGTTAGTTTTGGAAATGGGGTGCAACTCTTAATAAGATCTTTTACACCTTGTGGTGTAATCATTAGATTTGCTGAAAGTGGAAGAGACCTGTCTGATCACATATCACACGCAAATAATTTTATAGTTGCCCAAATTGCAAACCAGGGAAGTCAAATGACTTGCCAGGCTGATTTGTGACAGAACCAAGCGTAGAACCCAGATCTTCTTGCACCCAGACAAGACTTTCTGTTAATTTACACTTCCTTTTTTCTTCAAGTAAACCACAAGTCACTACTCTAGTGATTTAATACACTGGAAAATGAACCGGAAACACTAGGTACATTTTATATTCATTAGCAAACTTGTCTGAGAGCACTCAGAAAGACTGTGCCTGCTTATTTCAATATATTTTTCTGTAGCTTTGCCCATTTCTGACCACCCAACTCTTCTTTCAGAGTCCTAAGGCATTTGTTAGAGTTGAAAGGGGATTTAGGGATCATCAGTCCAAAAACTATCAAGCTGTGTGTTTCAGAAGCTGAGCTTTCAAAGGAGATACTTTAGAAGACACCTGTCTCTGGTGCTTGAGTGGGTGAGTCACTTACTTTAACTATAACTTCTTCACTTTCCTTGGTATTACATATGGTGTGTGTGCACAAGACACTGTTTAAAAATGCATTCCCCTAAGAAAAAAAAATATATATATATACACATATATATTTATATATAATGGACCAAGTCAGCCCTCTTGCTTTTTTTAAAACATATTTCAGGTAAGACAGTTTGAGTCCCAACCTGGGGAAAGAAACTCATGCAAGATTATACAGCTCAATTTCACTATGGATATGATGAGAAACATATTTCCTCAACCTCAAAATCAGGACACAAGATCTGATAAGTCTAGGTACACCTATGGGGATGACAGGCCAGAATATTTGAAATTGAGACTGTCCCAGAAAACCCATAATATATGGTCACTCCAGGAATAAGGCAAGAATAATTCCTGACTCTAAGACTAGTTTGAGTGACAGGTGAATGAACTATAGTATAAAGTCACAGAGGGTGACCGCTACCTATTTCCTATTTTCTGCATTCTTTGATATATGATAGGGCCTGCCAAATCCTACTGATTTTAGTGATGCTTTATTATTAAGATTTGTACCTTAATGGCTCCTTTGGACTTCTTGGGCTTGCTAGACTCTCAGCTTCTGGAATACTTTGGGAAAGTGGGCATGATTCAATAACTAACTTGACTTCTGATAAATCAGGTAAGAGCAAGTCCTATGGCTTTTAATGCCAGTAGTGGTGGGCAGATATAGACAATATACATGTCCCTTAAAGCTGTTTGTAAGAGCTTCTAACTGCCACAGCATAAGGTACTCAAGGACCATGTCTTAGAAGATAAATGAATACATACAATAGAGAGAATATATAGTATTGGCACAATAGTCTCTCAGACTGGACGGCTCTGCTCAAAACACAGCACCATTGTGCATTAAAGATGTTGCTTACATAATAATACACATCCTCTTTAAAGCCCAGATCTCAGAAAATACAATGGTGATCAGAAGGTAGTGAATCTGCTTTGGAAGACTGCTGTGCTGGTCCAGTTCACAGGCCAGCTTAGGCAGCCAAGAGAGTCATTTTTATTCTGCAGAGTTCATAGTGGCTGATCCTCCTCATCAGGAGGGTGTTCCATTTTTTCCTTTCTCTCAGTGTTGTTTTGTTTTGTTTTTGTTATTTTGCTTTTTTTTTTGCCTCCTTAGAAACAGCTTGTTTAAGGGACTATTACACAAAACTCAAATAAATGATAAATGTCATTACTTCAGAAGCCCGGCTTTCTCTAGCTGATAAGATCAGGTCCAGTTTTTGTCTGTCTAGCGTTTGGGCAAACCCTGCTTCCTCCAGCTTAAGGATGCAATTCAAATCACTATAAAAAAAAAAAAAAAGGTGATTAAATTACAAAGAACTGAAACTTCATTATTAGGGATCTTGTCCTTGAGGAAGTTAATCCCATGGTATTTTGGGCCACTGAGTCAGAAAGCCAGAGCTGGCTTCATGGGCTTGTGACCCCTGCAGCTGCCCAAGATCCTACACTCGGAAGGGCCCCCTGCTTGGTTTAATGTACTGTTGCTGCTATCTTGAAATTCTTAATAATTCATGAACAAGGGAACCTGTATTTTCATTTTGCACTGAGCCTTACGAATGAAGTATCCAACTTTACGGCAAATCCCATGGACATTGTTCCAGACATTTAGGATTATACTCAATTACCGTTTCCACACTGCATGGTTAAAAGCTCACGGTCTGCAATTAGACACATTTACCACCTGCCAGCTCTTTGATTTAGACAAGTTCCCACTTCTTTTGGTGCCTCCATTTTTTGATCTTTAAACGGGGATGGCAATATGACCTATCACATAACTTTATTTGGAAGCTTCTATGTAGCAATGAACCTACAACTCAGCTTAGCAACTGTTAAAGGGTATGATCTCTGTAAACATTTGTTAACTCAATGAACAGAGATAAAATTATCTAACAGGCTTCTTGGATTTCTGTGGAACTTGGATTGTCTGAAATTAAAAAAAAAAAAAAAAAAAAAAAAACCTCTTGAATTCTTGGGAGACTAAAATGTACTTTTTCCATCTTGCTGTCTGTCTTTTTTCACTTTACATGTTTTATCCTTTGAAGAACTCACACAACGGTCAAGGTGTCAGCAGGCTTTATTTTTAAAGATGAAAAGTGTGGGAGCCTAAAATGTAGACTGAAGTGACCAATGTGGAACACTTGTAACAGGCTGGGATCTTGAGGATGTTCTACTTTTTTTTCCTCTGTGCCAGCCTGCATGAAGACCGCACATCAGTCCCTGCAATGGTGAGTAGAGCTGGCACACTGTTGTGGGTGTGTATGCCCCTGGAGAAGCATTTATTTTAGAGAATAAGCATTGCTTCAGTTTGCTTCTTTCGATCTGTGTACTCTTGATTCTGTTATGGACACTGAAGGATTTAGTAGGATTTATCATTTAGTCATGTATGTCAATGTTTAAAAATTTCTGACCTACAGGTTTCAGTCTCAAACCAGCCAAAGAAGTAATTTAGAAGGGAATATACAGACAATGACCACGCTGATAAATACTAAGGGATATGAAGACCATAAAAAATTCCCAAACTGCCTTTTCTCCTCCATTATGTGAGGCCATTTTGCATTGCTATAAAGGAAGACCTGAGACTGGATAGTTTTTAAATTTTTATAATTTAAATTTTTTTTATCCAGATGGGGTCTCTCAAATATATATGTTTATACACACATATATATGTATGTGTATATATATATGTGTATATATATAAATATAAATATTTATATATGTGTGTATATATATAAACATATGTGTGTATATATACATACATATACATATTTACAGACATACATGTGTGTGTATATATAAAAACATATATAGGTATATATATATAAACATAAGCATGTGTGTGTATATATACATATATATATACATATGTTTGTGTGTGTGTGTGTGTGTATATACATATATATATATATATATGAAAAATATTAGCCAAGTATAACTGCATATACCTGTAGTCCCAGCTACTTGAAAGGCTGAGGTGGGAAGATTGCTTCATCCTGGAAGGTCAAGGCTGCAGTGAGCCATGATCACACCACTGCATTCCAGCCTGGGTGACAAAAGGAGATCCCGACTCCAAAAAGAAAAGTCTGCAATATAAAAATGTCATAATAAGTGCAATGTGAGCAGCACAGACATAAATGCAACACACAGTGATATTCTTTTATGAGGGAAATCTAAGCTCAGTCATTTGGAATGTCTTCCTCAGAATTACACATGTAGAATCACATTCTGGAGCCTGGAATTAAAAGATGTCAGTTACCAAAATCATGAAACAT
The DNA here is from genome assembly GCA_004027835.1 of Alouatta palliata. Taxonomy (NCBI): domain Eukaryota; kingdom Metazoa; phylum Chordata; class Mammalia; order Primates; family Atelidae; genus Alouatta; species Alouatta palliata. The sequence continues at coordinate 91,311 of PVKV010000616.1, read as the reverse complement.
GTATGTACCAACACCACTTCATGCAGAAAGTAATTTATCCAATGCTTATTTTTGCCTGGTTTCTATGCTACTGTATGATAAAATGAAATATATGTTATTGAATATTCTTCCTAACTACTTCCGAGTATAACTCCTTCCCACTTTTGGGTTGAATACAAGCCTGGCTCATCTTGCAGTTTACACCTCTGGAAATACCTGGAAGGAGTTGGGAAAGCAATAGATTAAGTATCTATCTGCTAGTTTATAACACTCTATGGCCCAAGGTAACTATTGCATTCGGTTGATGCCGTCTTTCTGCTGTCCTGGAGCTGGACTCAGGCCCCATTCTCTGCAAATTGTGTCCTTTTCACATTGTCTCAATTAATTAGGGACAGGGGTGGGAGTCTAGTAAAGCTTTTGGTAGAATTTTAAACTTAAGTTGAGCCTTAAAGGATGATGATGTGGACTTAGATAGATATAGAAGGGAGGTGAGCAAGGGAAGTCAGAGAAAGACAGCGTTTCAAAAAGGCTGGTGGGGAGGTTCCCAAGATGTTCCCCAAATAGTTAATAATGCATTTATAGCACAGGCAGGCAAATAAGGTCATGAGATAAAAATTAGAGAGGCAGATTGAGTACATTTTGTAAAAATTGAAATAAAAGAATATGAAATTTCACATTTTTTTAAATTTTAGGAAATAGAGCAATATTAGTTTTTAAAGAAAGACCTGATAGATATCTGTCTCAAGGAAATCACAGCAATCAGGAGTGCTCAGTGAAGTTGGGAAGCCTGGGACTAATGGTGGGGTTTACCTGTTAAGCATCTTCTACAAAGTCTGAGTAAGTGAATGATACGCATGTCTGATTTAGTGCCTGCTTCCAAGCTCTGCCAAACTTTAGTGAGCCATGCTGGGACTTCAGCAGCACAGGCCAGCTCAGGATACCTTAACATAAAAAGAGGTCTAATTTGCTTTGTAAAATCTGGCTCAGCGAGTTGGAGTGGCAGTAATAACAATAACAATGGCATTACTAACCGTTAAAATATGCTACGTGTACTCCACAGCATGCTCCAGTCACTCTGCAGAGTTTTACTTTGCAATCAATTTTCTGAATCAGATATTGTTACCCCCATTTTACAGGTAGGAAAATCAGGACTTGAAGTGGCTAATTAACCACTGACCACTGTTACTGAACCCAAGTTTATACAACTGGAAAGTAAAAGAGCAGGGCTCAACACCCAGGCACTGAGAGAGGAACCTGTTTTCCACCCCTGCATTATGAAGTCTTCAATAGCTAAAGCCATGACATCATGGCTCTGTTGTATAGATATGGTTTTAAATCCCATTTCTTTTAACATTACCAAGTGTGACACTTTGGATGAATCATTAAACAACATTGAACCTCATTGTTCTCCTCTATAAAATGGGAATAATCAATAGTTTCTTTGTAGGGGTTTTGAAAAATAAAATTGCTAATATGTGTGAAATTCCTAGCAAGATACGTATTTCAATCAGATGAAGAACCAGCTTTAAGATTCCAGGCAGTCAGCAATACTAAAATCCTGGCAATGTGAGGGTAGTTGATTGATTCATTTGTCGCAATCCTCCAGCAAGTCACTGGGGAAGAGGGAAGGAAGGCAGTTCTGTGTCCAGTTGGCTGAGGGAAGAGGTTGTCCAGGGACAGCCAGGTGCCATTATATCAGCTCACTTGGCTAATATACGAGGAGAGTTCTAATCTGAGAAATCTCTTTATAAAAAGTTCAGTCATACGGATTAATGAGGCAACAGAGTAGGGCCAGGAGGAAGATGTGAAGGCAACATTTGTAAATATGAAGGCACGTGGACATTCAAGTCATAATAGGTACACTTTATGTTGGCAGGATGAATTCCAGATTCCATCAGCTAGAGTAGTGTGGTGCTACTACTCTCAAAGTCAAAGAGACCTTTGAATCTATGGCCAGAAGCATTTGAAGTGAAAGGGAGCATGATTTTTCTAGTGTAGGGAGTCAGAAATAAGGCATCTCCATACTGCTACACTACCGAAATGGACACAGGTGATTTATGGGGCAGGGAAAGACCTGCCTCATAAATCACCTGTGTCCATTTCAGTACTTTAGCAGTGCCTGGCGCTGCCTCCAGAAGGACTCTGAGCCCTCAGCTTGGAGTTTGGCATCACTCACCATTGCTTTATCTACTTATTTGTATGTTTATGTCTCTCTTTTCCAATAGAACTTTCAGTCCATAAAGACAGGACAGCTTTTGGCATTCTCATTGCTGTACCTCCGGCATGTGGAGCAGTTGCTCCTCAATAAATAACCATTGAATGAAAGTATGAAAATACTTTTGGGCACATATAGGTCATTGTCTTCTTTTATGCTAGACTATCAATAATAAAAAAGTTTCAAAGTTTCAGAAGTGAAACCTTAAACTTAGACATGGCTCTACCTTCTTTCTGTCCTCCTCCCACCTGAACATTATATTACCGTTTTGTCAAGAGCCTTTGACTGAGGTTAGAATTTGTTCTACAGGTGTAAGCGAGGTTTTGGAGGTGTTTGTGGAGGACATTGGCATGGCAAATAGATCCCTACTTTAAAAATAAAACTTTGGAAAGAGAATTCAGCGTCGCATAGAAGGAATTGGAAGCTCAGAATCCAGTTAGGAAACTATTATGATGTGGCGAATGTGAAAACGAGAGGATGTTGGGACAGGCTGGTGGTGGCGGATGGATGCTTGAGGTGCTGCATAGCTCTGTGTAGAATGTACTACTTTCCTCACTTAATAATAATAACAGTAACACTAATACAGAAAATGATAATACTGAATCACAAAATAACCAACATTTATTGAGTGTCTGTTCTCCACTTGGGACTCATCTACAAGTTAAGGGAGATGAAGGAAATTGTCCAATTTTGCATAGCTATTGGCAAAGTGGCAAAACTGAAATTTAGATTTAAGTCTTCTAATTCTAAACCCAGAATCTTTTTCACCATATCACACACAAAAAAAACTTAAAGTACAAGATATGTACTTTATAAATACAAATACATATCACTTGCAAAATGTGTTTTGCTTTTAAGTGAGATGTGAGCTTCTGGAAGGCAGAAGCAATTTCTGTCTTCTATTTGTATTTTTAAAATCTCAAAACACAGAGGCACATCTTTGTGTATGTATGGAGCATGTATGTATATGTGTGTGTGTTTGTGTGTGTGTGTGTGTGTGTGTCTCAGATGACTATGCCTGTCTACATATTAACAGGGGTCCATGGAGACAGACACCTCATCAAAGTTCTTTTTACGGGCAAACTCTCCGGTGACGTATTAGTCTGTTCTCATGTTGCAAATAACGTAATACCTGAGACTGAGTAATTTATAAAGGAAAGAAGATTAACTGACTCACAGTTCCGCATGGCTGGGAGACCTCACAATCATGGTGGAAGGCAAATTAGGAGCAAAAGCACGTCTGACATGGCAGCAGGCAAGAGGGAGCACGTGCAGGGGAACTGCCCTTTATAAAACCATCAGATCTTGTGAGATTTATTCACTATCACGAGAACAGCATGGGAAAGACCTGCCCCATGATTCATTACCTCCCACCAGTTCCCTCCCACAACATAGGGGAATTATGGGAACCGAAATTTGAAATTTGGGTGGGGACATAGCCAAATCATATCACTTGGGCAGTAGGAGTCTATTTTGAGGGTTACGGGGTTTTCATTTAACCCTCATATCACTGGTTGAAATTCACACTCAGAACCTCAGGCCTCTTAACACACTTCTTTCCATTTGGGTGGGGGAGGATGGAGGAGTTGAGGACTGAAAGGGGTGATGCTGGGCACTGCCGGTGCTCAGTGAAATCTTTAATGTGTCCTCAGAAGCTGACTGCTCTGTGCTCTCTTCCCTTCTGCCTTGCTGTTTTCTTTGCACAGCAGTTGCTTTTTCTCCTGACTCTGCATGAGGCTCCAGGAATAAAGAAGCTTAGAAGAGAAGGTGGGATTTGTACAAGGCCTTTGCATCAGGAGGGAGCCAGTTAGGATGAGAAAACAGTCGCCCTCCTCAGGTGTGTCCACAGAGGCCCTTTGCTGAGGCCTGGGCTCACAGCTTCCTTTCTTCCCCACTCCTACCCCTTTTGCACCTCCCTCATCCCCCTCTTTGAAGGAGCCTCCTTTGTGGACATTTACAGACAGACCCAATCAAAATCTTGTTTAGAGATTTGCAGAGGTGAATTCTGGAGGCCTTTTATTTGCATAGTATGTGCTGTTCTTGGTTCTTCCTGACAGAGGAGAGAATTGGAAGCTCTCAGACAGCTCTCAGGGCTCATGGGTACATAGAATTTTGCATTTAGTCCAGGGGGACAGATAAGCTCTGGTTTTCACACAGAATCTCTGGGTCCATTACTGAAGCTCCAGACCCAAGGTATGGATCTAATTTATTTTATGAAGGAAACTGGTGTTTGATTTTTCCTTTTCTTTTCCTCCCAAGAACTGTAGCAGGAAAATGTTTTTAAAATATAATGATACAAATTTTTGTTTTTTACTGATTATCTCATTCTCATTCTTTCGCTTCTACTTGCCTCCCTATAGAAGCAGATAATTTTCAGCAGATAATCAAGTCTGGATATGGCTCAGGGAGTTGTGACAGGGTAGATAGCCTGTGGATCTCAAGACTTTGGAGTTTCCAAATTCCCAAATTATTCAGCAGACTACATGCTAGTATATAGCATTATATATATATATATATATATATATATATATATATATATATATATACATATACATATATATATAGTATAGTACAGGTTGACTTTCCCTTATCTGAAATGCTTGGGACTAGAAGCATTTTGGATTTTTTGGGGGGTTTCAGAATATTTGCATTACACGTACTGGTTGAGCATCCCAAATCCAAAAACCTGAAATTTGAAATGCTCCAATAAGCATTTCCTTTGTGTGCTATTTCAGCACCAAAAATTACAGATTTTAGGAAACGATGGAATTTGAATTTTTGTACTTGGGCTGCTCAACCTACATGTACTATAAAATAGTGTCTGAGAAGCATAAATATTATCTTTGAGTAAGTAGCTCTGAGGGAAATATCTAGAACCATTTAAGAGAGAAAGGGCTTCCTTCCCCCATCTCCCTCAATAGCAAAACAAAAGGTCCCTATGTTAGTGGATGGGAAGTGAGATGTAGAGGAAAAGATGAGAAAGGAGGTCAGGATCCTCCAGGGGGAGAGCACTCACCACACGCCCAGATGCTGGTTAGGAATGGAGCTTTTGTCTAAAGATGGCCCGATAGTCAGGGGGCCTCTACAGAGATAGCTGCTCAGCCCAGAACCATTGCTGCCACCACCTTCTCTTAGCACCTGCCAGGACAGAGAGGACTTCCTTCAAAGTAACCAGCACCTATCCCAGTGACTACTCAACGGCTGTCTACATTACCAGAATTAGCCTAGCCCGGGCCATTTACCCACTGTTGACAACTTCCACCTTGCAGTGTTCTATAACTCTTAGAAGCCACAAAGAAGTGGTTTATTTGACTACAATAAAGAAAATTTTAAGTAGAGATCTTTTCAAAAATCTACCATTTATAAATTGGCCTACTTTCCTGAGGCAGAGGTTTTATTTTTCCTGACAATATGTAGAAGAAATTGTATGAATTCCCACCTAAACTACTCAAAGGGAAATTCATTTAATCCCCCACTCCTCCTCCCCAACATTTACCACCCAAAAAAGTTGCTTGGAAATACTATCCTCTTCCCCAGCCCACGAGCAAAGTGTATTCCTTGAGAAATGTTTAGATTTCAGGCAGGGGCCATGCTTCTGTGATTCATAGCCTGAAGATATGTTTCTTTCTGAGTTGCTCCACACACAGAAATAGTTATTAACTATTAAAAAGTCAGGAGAGGACACACACATATCTGGGGTTTGGCTTTTGTTTTGTTTTGTTTTTTTGTATAATAGAAATATCTATCAACATTTAATCAAATCATTATATGCTGTTCCGTTGTAACCCGACAGCTCCTGGGCTCACCAGAACCCTCAAGTTTTTATTGTGTCTTTGACATTGGGACAAGGCTAGGTGCACCTATCCTTGAGCTCCTGTTCCTTGCATCTTTCCTCTGTCACATTCAGATCTTTTCTTTTATGTTACCCTCTAGGGTCTTAGAAGCATTACAATTTTGCCTTAGAGCAGTAGCCTCTGCTCTTGGCACCAAACAAATGTTTGCTTTTATTATTTGGACTCAAAAGAATAGTCATGGGCCACATGAGCTGGTCCATTTCCCCATCTGGGAAATATCTGTGGGCATTTGTTTGTGGAAATGATACCTCAGATTGCCAATCTGAATCTCTAAATTGTTCTGCCTAAGTCTCACAAATGGAGAAGAGTGGGCAGAGACAGGACTCATTAACCCTGTAACCTGGAGTTTCAACCTATGTGAGAATTCTCCAGCTAGACTTGTTACCAAAACACCTAGGAGTCAGTATAAATAAGTTCTGTAGCAAGCTGCACAGAATGCCAATCACTGAGACAACAAGTATTATCAGAGAGGAGGCTTTAAAAGGGTACTGCAGCTGAGGAAAATAGAGATAAAGTCTCAAATTCATCTCTCTGACCAATAAAATTGGGAGGTTTATATAGCAGGAGATGTGGGAAAACAGGAGTTAGAAAGGAGTGAGAAAACCATCATGATGGATGAGGAGTGTGGTGTTTCATTGTCTGGATGTTGTGATCTAGTGAGTTTCAGTTCCTTGGCTGAATGTTGGTTTCCCATGGAGGGAACTCAAATGAAACAAATTTAGGCCTCAATTTTTAAGACCAGGGAGAATCAATTTCTATGTTTACATAAAAAATACATGTTAGTTCTGTAGGACAATTAGACTTGTTTCATATTTGATCTTAATTTGTTCTCCACCTTCAAATTTATTAGCTGTGGGCTCTGTGGCTCTGCATATGGCTCACAGATGACTTCAATATTCTTTATTCCCTACCCCCATGTCCTACCTTGCTTGTAATTTTGTGGTTTTTCGAAGATTATGCAGCTCTAAAGAACAGGAATTTGTTTGAAGTTGTCTACGTAAGGAATTGAACACTCTGTGGCTTGGAATTATGCCAAATGTGTTTGATAATTAATTGTGTGACTTTACACAAGTAATTTGTCCTGCTAGTGCTTCAGTTTCCTTTTATAAAATAAGACTAGGCCTAGAGTGACCTCTATTAATTCACGTAAGTGATTCATTCAGGTAAAAGCATAAGCACCCACTATGTCACAGGCACTATCTAGGGGCTGAGAACATAAAAGAAGGAAAAGGCAATGGCACCATTCCAGCATCTTAAAGCCTGTAGGCAGACCTTATGCCTTTCTGTTTATCTGTTTATTATTGAATATAAGTATCTGTACTTGTAGAGTAGTTAAAAATATATACACATTATTTAGAAAGCAGCATGGTAGGGTGGGTGGGAGTACATATGCACACATATGTATGCAACTGTTGAATAAGAACTCTTGCAGGAAACGAGAATGGCTTCAAAGGAAAGGTGAGTTTTCTGTGGGTCTTGAAGTATAAACGGAATCTTGATGGAATTCAAGGCTAAGGGAGCATCATGTCAGATATTCAGGATGACTGAACAAATCAAGATGTTCGGGATGTAGGAAATTTGGAATGACTGAAGTGGGGCAGGTGGTGTAGGCAGGTCCACCAGAGACAGGTTTTAGAAAGCTGTGTGCACCATGCTGAGCATTGTAGAAAGTCATTCCTTCAAGATCTTTACACACAAATACTTATTTACATACAAATTCTTATATTTTTCTGGAATATTTTTGTATTGTTCTATTAATAACCTGAGATAATTGATCCTCTTGAGGTTCATTTGAAAATCAAAATGTTCAACAACTGAGCTAACATGTGAATCACTGGTAGGAAGCAATATATATTATGGCTGGATGGTGTTGCTGCAAATGTTTGGATCATGAAAAATAAATACTCATCAGAAATGGATGAGTACCTTCCTCCAGATTAAGGAGGAGTGCAGCTCCAGAAAAGAAAGTGTGAAACACAATAGCAATCTCAGTCTAATGAGATTAGCCACTAACTATTGAGTGTAATTCCAGACAAACTATTTCCTTATCCCTTTGGAATCATTTTAGTTTAGAAATGCCCTCTCTCTCAGTAAGTAGAGTACATACTCAGGGATTCTTCCCATTTAGTAGTTCAAGGTGAGAAAAAGAAATATGAAATATGAAAGAATATTTCCCCTAGTTTCACCATACCAGATCCCACTTGGAATCCTCTCCTCTCATATGCTGACTCTTTTATTGCCAGAACATGCCTCGTGGTCTCCCTTTGGTTTTCTTTCACCATCTTTACAGTAAGTCTGTAGCTCTGGCAACATGGGGCCTCTAGCTCAGTTCTACTCCCTCTGCTGGCCAGATGTCAGCTAACAATAACAAAAAGATGCTATTTCAGGGTGGTTCCTTCACCAAGATTATCACATTATTGCTTTTAATTTCTTGGCAATGCAGTGTTGAAATTTTTTTAAAAAGCTGTTTAAAATCCAACAGCTCTTCCTCTAGCAGATTATAATAATTTTATAACGCTGCAGATTAAATTTGAGGCTTCCACTGGGTCCCTGGCCTTGGTATTAATTAACAAAGCTTGAAATGAGCCGTGATTAATTGCAAGTCCAGGAGCACAACATAGTTTGATGAATATGTTCAGATTTCAGGGAGAAAAAGATTCAAACGGCTGCTCGAGGCAGGAGCTTCTGCAATAATAACCACTTTGGTTTCAAAAACGTGTCTTTGCCATACAAATTGCAGAGTGTATCATCCCTGGAGTGAAGTCTGCTGATAATAGAGTAGAAGTGGAGGTCTGGAGCCATCTGCACAGCCAGTGTCTTGTAGGGCTTCTTTTCTCTCTCTTTCTCCTTCTCTCTCTCTTTGTTTGTCTGTCTCTCTTTTATCTACCCTTTTCAAATAATCAGACTTAAAAAATAGAATAAACCCAGGTAGGAGGAGGAGTTGGACATGAGACAGAATTTCAAAGGAATGTAAGATATATTTACTATTTAAAAATACAGAGACATGTATTTATGAATGTTTTTTCCCTTTATTCTCAGAATCATGGTAGAGATAGAGCTATGATAGAGCTCAAGGATCTAGGAGGAAAAGATCATAACACTGCAGTGACAATTTTCTCTATTCCCTCGATTTCTAGGAGGGGAAGCTGGGATGTATGTCATTTACACTGCGTATATGCAACATCACAGCGACGATTGGAGGAAAGCTGGGGACTGGATGCTGATCCAGCCAGAGGGTGATGAGAAAGATGGACTTGGACTTTGAAGGTTTGCATGTGATTCCTGGCTCCATGTCCGCCTAGCAGCCGGGTTGCGAGTGTCACACGACCCCATGCTTAGGACTACAACTTGGTTTAGTGCTCTGCTATTGCCATCTTGAAATTCTTGGATTTATTTATTTATTTTTGACAAGACACTCCAAGTTCTGTAGGTGGTCCCATCTAGAAGTATGGGACCTTAAGTACATCACTCTACCTCTGAAACTCACAGTTTCCCTTACATGTAAAGTGGATAATGATTTTACCTGTACGGGCAGAAATAAATTAAGCCAAATTAATTAGAGGAAAATACCTGTAAATGATATCTATGCAAATATAGGGCAAATTTTCTAGCTTTCCTGGGTTGCAGAAGGTCTTCAATAGCAATATTTTTCATGCGTTTTTTCTGAAAACTTACAGAGTTGTTTTTAAGTTTTTGCTTAGGGTCCCTGATGTAACTTCACCAGAGGTGGGGTTACTTTCTTTTCCAACAAACTCAGCTCTCAAGGGTAAAACACTAAGAGAAGACAGTGATGGTCAAAAGAATCTTTAAAGAAATGAGAAATAATTACACTTTGGGGTAGGGGGCACCAGCAGAAGGCCACATTAGGAGTGATTTAACGGTACCAGTTAGTGGACATCTTTCTGCCAGATGCTCAAGCATAAAGCTCAAAAAAGTCAAACCTCTGGCTATAGCTTTTATTTATCCAAGCAAATTTGGAGTTAGAGTGTGGCTTTTAACAGAAGAGCATGTAGGTGAATAAGCCTGTCTTGAATACCCTGGGTCTCTTTCCTTCTCCTTTTCTCACATCAGTGTAGTCCCACTGCTCAGAGAAGAGAAGGAGCAAATAGGAGTATTGTGGGTGAGAAAGTCCAGAGGGCAGTTATGATGCCGAATCTTGCAGGCCAGCCTTGTGGATGCTATGAGTGTTGCTGGCTCTCTGGGAATGTGAAGACAGGGAGCACTGTGATGGGGAAGAACGTTTCCAAAAGACAGAACAGACATGCTATTTGTTAATACATTTCAGTGTAGCAGGTGTCAAGGATGAAGAGTGAAGACTTCACCAAACACAGTATCAGGGAAATCTTATCATCAATGCTGGCTATAGACAGAGTGAAAACAGAAAAAATAGAGAAATATTACAATGTTTGTCTGAAGAATGTGTGCTAACTGAGGTTATTTGTGAGACCCAGACTCTTCAGGATTAGTTATCCTCTCCCCAACACATACCTACTCAGTACACATTATGTGCACCCTGACTATGTAGAAAATTGTTTGTTTTCATTTTAATGGTGATGCCAGAAGAATTATTTCACTTCTAATCTTTAATTGTTTTTGTAGTCTGGTAATCAATTTAGGACTTACTGAAAACCAGGAAAGAGTACATGGAAATTTGGATACTGGTGAATATGTTAGAAGGTCAAAAGAACAGGGTTGGGAGGATCCAGTTAGGGTGGGCAGATGAGTCCATTAAGAAGAGGATCTTTGAGAAAAACTTGGAAGCCATGGAGAAGAAATAGTCATTCCAGAAGAACAGAGTTTTTTAAAATCTTGTTTTAAAGTATGACTGTATTCATTTCCATTAATGTTGCAGAAATGAAAAAGCATCGGAGAGAAGGAGAGACAGGAGTCTCAGATGCAGAGGACACCCGTGAACCACATCACTCCACACTGCAGTTGCCTTACGCCTCCTGCATTACCGGCATCAGTGATGCTTGTCTGTCATCTCCCCTGCCCCGGTTTGCATACCTAGCCCAGCATCAGGTTGGATGAAAGGGATCAGAGTCCAAGAGGAGCCTGCTCTTCAAAAACACCTAGCGACAAACAGTCCTGAGAGGATGGCCAGAGGGAAATGGAAGAGAAAACTGAATTATTCTGATTTACCTTCTCTTGTTAATCGGGTCCCTTTGCAACCACCGAAGACTTTCAGAAAAAGAAAATCAGCTTATGTATCTCTTTTCATATGTAATGTAGGTTTTTGAGGTCTCATTCTTTATTCCTTATGTATCCTTAAAGAAATACTCTAGAGATAAGACCAGTTTCTGGAAGAGGTGGAGGTGCATTTAAAGAGAGGATCAAATTCTTCTCTGACCTAAGAAAGAAAATGCAGCTCAACTTATTTTCAGGATCTTAGGAAAAGGCCTCACATCCAGGAAGCTCATCAAATTTATTTTCTCTTTTTGACCTCTCTATCTCTGCTAATAAGGTTGCTGCTGTCCAAAGACTCCCCTCACGCAACTCACCAAAGGGGGCTGGTGAGAATATCAAGCCTGGCCCCAATTCAGTAGCTCAGTGACTAGAACTAACTCTTAATTTCAAGGTTGAGGATTTTATAATTTCAGAGGTTTCTGGGGCAACTGTTTTTGGAAAATAAATGTCCTTGACAGTAAACTGGATTTCTTGGATGAGTGCACTGTATGGGTGCTGTGTCTTAGAACAGTCACCTCCTTTCATCTTCTGCACATGGGTAAGATTTTACTCATTTTTCAGTCTTGGTCAAGGAAGTAGAGAACGGAGTTTTAGTGAAGGAAAGGGTTTGCCTTAGGCATGTATTTGAGCCCCACTATCTGCTTGCCTTTTTTTTTTTTTTTTTGAGACGGAGTCTTGCTATGTCTCCCAGACTGGAGTGCAGTGGCACGATCGATCTCGGCTCACAGTAACCTCCGTCTCCTGGGTTCAAGAGATTCTCCTGCCTCAGCCTCCAAGTAGCTGGAACTACAAGCGCCTGCCACTACACCCAGCTAAGTTTTTGTAATTTTAGTAGAGATGGGATTTCACCATGTTGCCCGGGCTGGTCTCAAACTTCTGACTTCAGGTGATCTGCTGGCCCAGGCCTCCCAAAGTGCTGGGATGACAGACGAGTGCCACAGTGCCGGCCTAGCCCCACTCACTCTTGACTTTTCACATCTTCTTAGTTTTTTTTTTTCTTTATTTTCTTGGTTCTTCATGTTTCATTTATAATTCTCTTGCACCTAAGTTTTGATGACTAATTGGGGTAGAGAAGAAGGGAGACCAACGGATAAATCAGTGCTAACCTACAGATTCATAAAGGTCATCAGAGGGTCCATGAACCATTTTTACTATTTCAAACCTGAGAAATATGTATTTATTTAAGGAAGAATGCAACAGGTGAACTAAAACATCTGTGTCTTTTTCTTTCTCTTGGTATTGAATTGGCCCAAAGTGGCATTTCTGGTTATCTGAAGCTGATCCGAGCTGTGATTAGCTTTTACATCAGCACTGTTTCTTTTTTCATAATATATTGATCTTCTAATATATTATTTAATTAGTTATGGTGTTTGTTGGATTGTGTTAGTCTCTCTTTCTAGAATGGAAATTTCACGAAGATAGGGCATTTTTATTTATTTTTATTTATTTATCATTTTATTTTTTTTATTTTTATTTTTTTTTTAAGACAGGGTTTCACCACGTTGGTAAGGCTGGTCTTGAACTCCCGACCTCTGGTGATCCGTCCGCCTTGGCCTCCAAAGTGCTTGGATTACAGGTGTGAGCCACCAGCCCGGCAGGGCATTTTAAAATATTTGTTCACTGTTGTAACCCAAGCCTCTAAAACAGTGTAGGAAGTACAATATTTACTGTGTAAAACAACAAACAAATGAGTATTTATAGAAAGTTTGAATTCAAGCCAGTAATTTGTTATGGAGTTCCTATCTTATTCACACTCTCCTCTTGTCACAGAATGGATACAGAGAATTTCAGGGATTTTTCCAAACCCCCTACCTACCTAATTTAACTGTACTGGATGTCAATATCCAAGGAAGCCACTAGTAGAGAGAAAAGAATGTCATGGAAAGCACACCAGCCGGGTAATTCCAGCTCTTTCCATGACTAGTTGGTTGGTGACTCTGGGTAAAGTGCATGTATCTCCCAATCTCTAATGAATGATACAAGTACCAACTTCACTGTGTCTTTGAGAGACTGAAACAAAGTAATACATGCAACAAGTGCTGAGCTTCTTGTTTGTCATATAATAAGCATTCTACAAATGTTAATTTTTCTCTTCTAGCTTTGATAGGCAATAAAACCAAGGGAGAAACAAGCTATAAAGTGATGCATCTTTCACAGCAATAGCTCCTAGGGGATAAGTATTGTTTGTTTTGTGAATTCTTAACAGTATTTTCTGAGTACTCAAAGATCATCTCTAAATATTTCTTTCCAGGCCATTCACCTGTCTTATCAGAAGCAACTAATAAATATCATCATTTGATTATTGACTTACTACAGCTATTATCACATGTGTGTAGAGTACTTCCTTCTTCAATTAGATTATGAAAGCTACCTGTATTTCCCATAGTGACTTATAATATGTGCTTTGTGTAGACGTGGTCAATATATTTTGTTCATAGGTTGTTTAATAAAGAGTTTCCAACATTTTATTAAATGTCACATGCTGTGCTTAATAAAGAGAAGTTCCCCTAAATCCCAAAGCACAGAATTCATCAGTCTTATGTCTGGACCCCATCATGGGAATTCTGGGTCAGGTTTACATGGGGAAGGCAGAGGCATCCTGCTTCTGCACCTCTGGCATGCCTGGGTCTCTAGATTCACTGTTGCCATATTTCTAAGGAAGCTCCCTGGGAGCTGGTCCCAAAGGACTGTCAGTATATCTGGGCAGCCTCCCAAACCTTAAACACAAGTGGAAAAACATAGGCCCTTCTGGGGATACAACTGATAGATGACATTAAGCAAATTGCTTCAGGGTTGATGACCGAACAAGGCCTTAAGTTTCCAGCCCAGATGTACAAAAGAGGACTCAAGAAAGTAACAGCCTAGACATGAACACAGTTTTCCTCAGGTGTTATCTCAGTCTCATTTTCAAAAGAATCATTCAGAGAGATTTTTAAAACACAGTCGTAGGTCCAGCCCTAGACCTGCTAAATCAAAATTTCCATATTTACAAAACAAAACAAAGCAACGACAACAACAAAACCTTTTCAGAAGATGTCGGTGCAGCAGTCCAGTTCGTTAACAATAGAATCACTAAATTTTTCTACACCTATTGTTGCCAACAGGTATAAATGCACCAGCACGTCCTCTGTACAGGTAGACCTCATTTTATTATTCATTCTATTCTACTTCACATACATTGTGTTTTTTTTACAAACTGAAGATTTGTGGCAACCCATGAGGCCAGCAAGTCTGTCAGCACCATTTTTCTAAAACCATGTGCTCACTTCATGTCTCTGTGCCACATTTTGGTAATTTTTGCAATATTGACAATTTTTAATTATTCTCATATCTGTTACGGTGATCTGTGGTCAGTGATCTTTGACGCTACTGTTGCAATTGTTTTGGAAAACTACAAACCAGGCCCATCTTAGACAGAGAACTTAATTGATAAATGTAATGTGTGTTCTGACTGTTCCACTGACCTGCCTTTCTGCCATCTCTGTTCCTCTCCTTAGGTCTCCCTATTCCCTGAGACATAAAAATATTAAAATTATGCCAATTAATAACTTTCCAATGGCTTCTAAGTGTTCAAGTAAAGGGAAGAGTCACACATCTGTCACTTCAAAGCAAACCCCTGAAATGATTAAATGTGGGGAGGAAGGCATTTTGAAAGCTGAGATAGGCCAAAATCTAGGCTTCTTGCTCAGAACACAGAATTTGTAAATACAAAGAAAAAGATCATGGAGGAAATTAAAAGTGCTACTTCAGTGATCACACAAATGAAAAGAAAGCAAAACAGCCTTTTTACTAACATGGAGAAAGTTTCAGCGGTCTGGATAAAAGATCAAACCAGCCACCTCATTCCCTTAAACCAAAGCGTAATCCAAAGTAAGGCCCTAACTCTCTTCAACTCTCTGAAGATAGACAGAGGTGAGGAAGCTGCAGGAAAAGTTTGGAGCGAGCAGAAGTTGATTATGAGGTTTAATAAAAGAAGCGATTTTCACAAGTAAAATTACAAGATGTAGTACTTCCGTGTTGATGCAGAAGCTGCAGCAAGTTGTCCAGAGGATTTGGCTAAGATAACTGATGAAGATGACTACATTAAACAACAGATTTTCCATGTAGATTAAACAGCTTTCAATTGGAAGATGATGTTGCTATGGTTTGGATCTGTGAAACCATATGGTTTGGATCTGCTGAGATTTGGACCTTGCCCAAATCTCCTGTGGAACTGTAATCCCCCATGTTGGGGGTGGGGCCTGATGTGAGATGATTGGCTCCTGAGGTCAGGATCTCACCAATGGTTTAGCACCACCCCCTCAGTGTTGTCCTCATGATGGTGAGCAAGGGAGTTAACGTGAGATTGTGAGATTTAAAAGTGTGTTGTACCTCCCATCTCACTCTTCTCCTCTAGCCTCACAAGATGTGCCTGCTCCTGCTTGGCTATCCACCATGATTGTAAGTTTCCTGGGACCTCCTCAGAAGCAGAAGCCACTATGCTTCCTGTACAGCCTGCAGAACCATGAGCCAATTGAACTTCTTTTCTTTATAAATTACCCAGTCTCAGATATTTCTTTATAGCAGAATGGACTAATGCAGGTGCCATCCCAGACTTTCATAGCTAGAGAGAAGTCAATGCCTGTCTTCAAATCTTCATAAGACAAGCCAACTCTTTTGTTAGGGGTTAATGAAGCTGGTGACTTTAAGTTAAAGCCAGTGCTCCTTTGTCATTCAAAAAAGTCTAGAGCTCTTAAGAAATATGGTTAATCTACTCTTCCTGTGCTCTATAAATGGAACAACAAAGTCTAGATGAAAGCACATATGTTTACAGCATGGTTTACTGAATATTCTTAGCTCACTGTTGAGATCTACTTCTCAAAAAAAAAAGATTCCTTTCAACCTATTACTGCTCATCGACAATGCACCTGGTCACTGAAGAGCGCACATGGAGATGTATGAGGAGATTAACATTGTTTCCATGTCTCTTAATACAACATACATTCTGTATGCAGCCCGTGGGTCAAGCAGTAATTTTGACTTTCAACCTTTATATTTAAAAGATGCTTTTTGAAAGCTACAGCTGCCATACATAGTGATTCATCTGATGGATCTGGGAAAAGTAAACTGAAAACCTTCTAGAAAAGATTCACCATTCTAGATTTTATTCAGAACATTCATGATTAGTGGGAGGAAGTCAAAATATAAACATTAATAGGAGTTTGGAAAAAAATGATTCCAAGTCTCATGGATAACTTTGAGGGTTCAAGATGTTAGTGATGAAGTGGGACATGAAGATGTGACTGAACTGCTGCAATCTCATGATAAAGTGTTGGTGGATGAGGAGTTGTTTCTTATGGATGAGCGAAGAGAGTGATTTCTTGAGATGGAATCTATTCCTGGTGAAGATGCAATCTGTGAACATTGTTCAAATGACAACAAAGCATTTAGAATATTATACAAACTTAGTTGCTAAAGCAGTGGCAGGTTTCGCAAGGATTGACTAAAATTTTAAAAGAAGTTCTGTTGTGGGTAAAATGCTACCAAACAGCATCACATGCTACAGAGAAATATTTCATGAAAGGAAGAATCAATCCATGTGGCAAGCTTCATTGTCTTATTTTAAGAAATTGCCACAGCCACCCTCACCTTCAGCAAACACCACCCTGCCCAGTCAGCAACCGTCAACACTGAGGCAACACTTCCACCAGCAAAGAGATTTCTACTCACTGCAGGCTCAGATGATTGTTAGCATTTTAAAGCAATGAAGTATTATTAAATTAAGGTATATATATTGTTTTTAAGACAAAATTCTGTTGCACGCTTAATATGCTATAATATAATGTAAATGTAACTATTATATGCACTAGGAAATCACTCACTGTAACCTTTGCCTCCCGGGTTCAAGCAGTTCTCTTGTCTCAGCCTCCCAAGTAGCTGGGATTACAGGCATGTGCCACCACTGCACTAGGAAATCAAACAATTTGTGTGGTTCCCTTTATTGTAACATTTGCTTGATTGCTATGGTCTGAGACTGAACCTGCAATATCTCCAAGGTATGTCTGTAGTTATTTCCTCCAGATATACATTACATCCCTAATTAGATGGAAAACTTTGTTCGTTTGCACCTCCTTGTTCCTCCTTTTAGACTGCCTCTCCACTATCTGTGTGGCGAACTCTCATGTATTACCACAGGGCTCTGCTCTTCTCTAATCTCCTATGTAAAGCCTTTCCAGCTGCCCTGGAGAGAGCAAATGGCTCCCTCCACCACATTTTCATTTGTATGTCACTCCACTTCTGCACTTTTCAAAATATTAGCAATTACTTGTTTGCCTGTGTCTTTCCTTGCTAAGCAGTCAGTTCTTCAAAGGCAGGAATAGCACCATTTTCATCCTGTGTCTACCAGGATACCAAGCATCCAGCTTGGTAGTTAGTATCACTATTTATTATTTAAATAGTCAGATGAATGAATGAATGAATGAATGAATGAATGAATGAATGTTTAATTAATTAGAAAAATAATTATTTTTCCTGAGAGAAAAGAACCCCTAGAAAAGTGTGGGAGTAGCATTGATACTGTGGCTTTCTCAGGCTGCTCCTGCCTTTGCCTGCCCACCCACGCCCGGCAGAGCACCACACTGCAGGCAGAGACTAGCAGGGTCAGGAGAAGTTACGCCAATCCAAAATCAGAAAATTTGTCTTCTGTCTGCAAGCTAGATCCGGTTACCTGGGGAACCAGATTTATCTCTGTGTCCTCAATACAGTACATCTCAATAGGGCACTTTTAATAAGCAATTGATGTGTAATTGCCTGTATAAATTATGTATCTCTTTTCCAGCTCTGGTGCACCGAGTGAATTATGTAGAAAACCTCCCCTCAGGACTGTTATGTGGCTGCTATAATGCGATTGCAGGGTCCTTCAGAGAGTTTTAAAGGGGATCAAATTCACTTCTGTTGGGCTTTTCAGACATTCTTTGAAGAGAAGATGGAAAAGGGAAAAGAGTCACAGGAATCTGTAAACTCACATAATAGAGAATCAGAAATATAGAAAGGTTAAATTTCAGCCTTGGAAAGACCTCACAGGTCATTGAGTCCAAATTTCTAGGAACTGGTTTAACCACCTGGATAAAAGACAAGATAAAGGAGTTTTGGCCTCTGCTTGATATCTTCAGTGGTGTGAGTTGGGGTTGTGGAGTACAAAAAGCAAGGTTTTTGTACTTAGACAAAACAGAGGTCAGATGCTACGTGACCTAGACAAGAGACTGAGTCTCCCTAGGCCTCAGTTTTTGTGTGTGTGCAAAAGGAGAATAATGGTTATTTCATTGGATTACCTTGATTGCTAGGTGAAAAAGTACATGATGGAATAATATTTTGAAAATACGAAACGTATACTAATTTTTATTTTCCCCATGTTCCCAATCACAAGTCCTGTTTCCCTACAGCTATTCCACCCTTTGGAACCTTGGGAACCTTACAGAAAGAGCCACCTCTTCAGGAGGAGGACATGCTATAGGGAAGATTACCTCCATTAAGAAGGGAGAGAAAAGGAAGCCTTTCTAATTTTGAGGCAGTATTTGACAGGCAGAAGAGGCAGTCATCCGGGAAGCATGGGTTTCAGTATTTGTATCCCTACCTTTGGGAAAATCCTGGAAGGGTGGAGCTAGGTGCATTGAGGGAAAAGTTAAAGATGAAGAAGTAAATGTCCCTTCCTTAAGTGTATGTAGGAGGAGCCACTCCTCAGGATCAACTCACACCCACTGTGGGCATCAGTAGCAAAAGTGGAAATGTGGCACATTCAGGCAGAGAAAACATGAATCAGCCTCCATGGGCCTCTGAAAGTTCTTCAGGAAGAGCAGAAGTGGCTGATTTCAGAGCCCTGGGGCCTGCCAGGGAGATGCTGAGTCTGGCTGAGAGATGTCCCCATCGCTTCTCCATTGTAAGTGTTTAATCTAAACCTCAGGCATGATGAAAAATGTAGTCCATGACCAAAGGAGCTTCCACAGTGCCAGGAGGAGATAAAGTGGGCCAGGTCAGCATGAGTGGTCCAGCTGGTTTTATCCCAGCATGGAGAACAAATGATCAAATCGCCAGTGGACCTGTATTTTACAAATGAGAATGCTGAGGCTTGGGTGGATTCATTAACCCGATCAAAGTTATGAATGCAGTAAGTGGTTAATCCTAGGTCTAGGCTGCTGTGGTACATGGAGTAAGTCTTTTGGGTACAGTTTCCTAACAAGTTAAAAGCTGCCTATTTCCCTATTATACACCTGAATTCTTCAACTTGCTCAGAGTAACATCATCTGAGGGGCAGGCACTCCACGTCACTTGAACAATGGGTGGACCCCCTATCCTCCCTGAGAATTGGAATTGAGTATCAAATAGAGCAAAGGCACATCTTTTTGGCCAAAAATAATATGTATTATTTATCTCTCAGTGTGTGACACTGTGCTAAATGGTATATAAGGAAAGTTCTGTCAATACAATCTATACTCTCCAAGAACTGAGAAATAAATAGCCAGTGTCACACACAGTTGTGGATGCAGATTATGAAAATAAATAAAACAGAAAACCAGACAAAACTAAAACAAACCAGGACTTGCAGGTATTCTCACATTGCTGTGAGATGCATTTCTGAAATAGAACTGTTGCCTGTCATGAGGGGGATGGTGAGCCTGTATCAGGAAGGTGCGTGAGGAGGGTCTGAGGGCAAGGACAGTGTAAAGACAAACATCATGGGCTTTGAAGATAGGGTTTAGAACTGACTGTCACTTGCTTGGTGTGGAATCTTGGGGAATTTACTCCCCCTCACCAAGCCTTAGCTTCCTCACATATAAACAGGAACATTTTTAGGCCCCCATAAGTTGTTTTGTAGATTAGATGAGATGCTTCATGTGAAATACCCAGCCCAAGTCCCAGCACAGTGACACCCACTGGAAACTGGAAACTGTGAGTGTTGTTGCTCTTGTTCTCATCATTATTATTTCTGAGACTTTCTAGGTATCTGAAAAGGCCATGGGCTCTTCCTTGATCCCTGAAGAATAAGAAGTTCAATTATGTGGTCAATTTTAGAGTAAGTGCAACGTGGTGCTGAGAAGACTGTATCTTCTGTGGATTTGGGGTGAAGATTTCTGTAGATGTCTATTAGGTCTGCTTGGTCCAGATCTGAGTTCAAGTCTTGGATTTCCTTGTTAATTTTCTGTCTCATTGATCTGTCTAATATTGACAGTGGACTGTTAAACTCTCTTACTATTATTGTGTGAGAGTCTGAGTCTCTTTGCAGATCATAAAGAACTTGCTTTATATCTGGGTGCTCCTGTATTGGGTGCATATATATTTAGGATAGTTAGCTCTTCTTGTTGCATTGATCCCTTGGGTGTTGAACTATGAGAACTCATGGACACAGGGAGGGGAACATCACACATGGGGGCTTGTCAGGGGGTGGGGGAGCTAGGGAAGGGATAGCAGTGGGTGGATTGGGGAAGGCTAACATTAGGAGAAATACCTAATGTAGATGATGGGGAGATGAAGGCAGCAAACCACCATGGCACATGTATACCTATGTAACAAACCTGCACGTTCTGCACATGTACCCCAGAACTTAAATAATAATAATAATAATAATAATAATAAAAGAAGTTCAAAGGGAGCCTGTGTTTTTATTCTAGGCTTTGCCCAGGAAGAACAGATGTAGAGGTATCACCACAGACTTTGTGTCTGGACTCCATTCCTAGATGTCCAGAAAAGAGGACTCTCTGTTCGCAGTGGCCCAGCCTCATACCAACTGTGGTTCTCTGGGAGGCTCTTTGCCTTGTGTGTGGATGGGGCTCTTCAGCCCTTCCACGTCTACAACTTTACCTCCTAATCCACCATCACCTCCCCAGAAGTAAGGACCTTTCATTTTTCTCTATATGATGTCCGGTTTTGTTTGACATAATTTTGAAATAATTTCTCATTTACTTCTTATCCTTTCAAATAAGCCAGCTAATGTAGGACTCTAAGAATTGGCAACAGGGATAATTTGCTATGTCATGTTTCAATACATTAATAATCTAATTTTATACCTAGTTAAATTGAAAACAGGTTGAATTCAGTGTCATTTTAATTACAGTCATTCTTACTCTTAAATATCCTTGTTTTATCCTAATTATCAAATATTTTAATATGAATAAACAGATAACGCTATGGACTCTCATCTTTTACAGTTCAGGTTGAAACTGCCCTTCTTCCTGAATGGCCCTAAAAGGTGAACTTCTGTTTGGGGAATTCTCTTCACAGTGGTGTATTTTCTAAGACTTTTATTTTCTTGGTAACTTGCTAAGACCTTGGTTCTTAACCTTAGTGCCCTAGATACAATGAGGATCACCTGAAATTGTAAAGTGAGTCGATATATTTGAGTAAGAGGTGCCTAAGTGCCTTGGGAGGGGCCCTATAAAACTGAATTCAGACCAGAGTCTAGATAAGGGGCTGGTAAATCACTTAGGATGATAAAAGAGCTGACTGGGGACTTCCCAGACCTGTCTTCCTGAATTAATTAATTTCACTCTTGTGCCATTTCCTGGCACCTGAGGTCTTTAAGGACTTGGAGTAGAAATCTAGTAATACCACAGAGAATAGTTTGAATTTTTGTCTTTTGCCCTGATACCTTCTGAATTGGTAATTATGAGTACTAATAGCTTCTTTTAATTGAATGCCTACTATTTGCAGAAATTTTGCATGTTGTATTCCTAATTCTCATAAAAATTCTTTAATGTGGGTCATAGTCCCTTTGTGGAAAAAGGAAAACCATAAAAATTAATACAAAGTTCCTATAATTTCATAACTGATAAGTCACGGAGTCACAATTCAACCCTAGAAGCCCTGCCTTTTCCTCAGTTCTCAACTCAGCCCAAATCTCCATAAAGCAGCATCCCCTGCAGACATCAAAATTTACTGTTCCCTTGGAGAGGGCTCCCTGCTTCTCTGCCAGCCCTTGTGAAGACTCCTGGTGAAGGGTGGAACAGAGAGATAGAGGCTGCAGGAAATTTGCCGAAGCAGCCTCTGTTGTAGGTGATAATGACGGCTCATCTCCATGCATGCTCCACCAGCTCAGGAGAGCATCTTCCTCAGGCAGCTGAGCCCATGGGGAGCCACTTGCACTTCTGGCTTCTGAATGCAAGGGGCAACTATAAAATATTTTAGAGCAGAGTAGGCCAACTTTTTCTGAAAAGGCCCAGGTAGCAAATACTTTTGGTTTTATGGACTATACTATCTCTTTTACAACTGTTCAATTCTGCTGATGTAGAGAAAGAAGACAAAAATATATCTGTGGCCCTGTTGCAACAAAACTTCATTTATAGACATTGATGTTTGAACTTCATGTAATTTTCATTGTCATAACATATTATGCTTTTGATTTTTCCCCCCAGTGATTTTCACTATAAAACCCATTCATAGCTCTCGGCCATTCTTAGCAGGTAGTGGGCCAGATTAGGCTTGAAGGCTGTCATTTGCTCACCCCTGCTTTAGAAAGTCAATTCACTTTTAAGTTGCAATTTCAAATAACAATTGAATATTTTTTGAGTGGCTTTTGAATACCTGGGACTATGCTGTGCAGTCGATTTTTTTCTGCAATATTTAATTATAAAATAATTTCTACATAAAAAGCATATACCTAACATATATAAAAGATGTAACATAATATTAAAATGAACAAATGTGTAAGTAACACCAGCTTAAAAAGAATAAACTGTGGACATCATTGTAGCCACTGGACCTTCTTCTATGCTATGCTCTCTTTTATCACCAACAAAAAGTAAATTTTGTGTCTGTAAGTATTTATTGTATTTTCTTTTGTGGTATCATAATACAGCACAGTAAAATAAAATATATACCTAGTTTAACACTTAATTACAAAACTAATATTTATGTTTATTTCTTTTGTTTGCACCTCTCTTCCATGTACTCCTCTGTGAACACAATTTCATTCTTCTGGATTTAGTGATAGCTTTTTCCTGCTTCTCTTTTCAAATCTTATTCCATCTGTTTATGCATCCCTTACAAAATTATGTGTATATGTTTTTATGTAGAAAATTATATATATGTATATGGCTTGCGTTTTGCACACCTTATGATTGGAATTATATTATATGTATTTTTTTGAGCCAGGCTTCTCTCACGCACTCCATGGAATCCTAAGATGTTTTAGTTTTTGGCAATTTGGTGGTATGTCATTGTGGTTTAATAATACTTTATTGTGGTTTATTTGCATTTCTTTGATCACTAATGAGATTAAATGCTTTTTCCATATGCACATTAATCATCCAGATTTCTGCTTTTGTGAAGTGCCCATTCACAGCTTTTGTTTATTTCACTTGTATTTTCTACATTTTCCCTTGTTCTGTATGCATGCCCTATGCCAGTTGTATAAATTACAGAGTCTTCTACTTTGTATATATTTTTTGTTCACTTTTTCATGGTATCTTTTGATGAGCAGAAGTTACTCTTTCCTGTCTTAGGATAATGAAGACTTTTTCCTATATTATCATTTAAGATCTTTATAATTTCAATTTTCATATTGTTTTTTTATATACCTGGAAATTTCTTTTATATATGATGTGAGATAGTGCTTCACTTTCTTCCTCCCTCCCTTCCTTTCTTCCTTTGATGAGGCCACCAGCTGTTTTAGACATATATTTTTTTTAAGTGTATCCTTTCCTACTGATCTTAAATACCAACTCTGTCAAAGTAGGTCACTTTCTGGGCTTTCTGTTCTGCTGCATTCATTTATTTGTCTACTTTCCCACCAACACCATGCTATCTTAAATGGCATTACTTGTAAACCTTAGTATTTAGGAGAGCTTTGTATTCTATATTGAGAAAAAGGTAGAAAAAGGATGATAGGTAACGACTAGAATACTTGACCTCTTTCAAATATTGATGTATAAACAAGAAATATTTCTCTAGTTATTTAGGCCTACTTAAAATTTTTGAATAAAGTTTTACATTTTTTTCTTATAATTTTCCATATATTTTTTCTGTATAGATTTATTAGCAAAGTAATGCTTTATATATTTCACAATTTCTTTATACAATATACTAAAATTTCATCTTCAAACTCACTGTTATGTAGGGATACAATAAATTTCTTCATACTAATTTTGTTTGTAGCAATTTTATTTTGCTTTTTATTATAATTTTTTATCTGCAGGAACTTTTGCATTTTCTAGCTGCACATTCATTTCATTTACAAATAATGAGAGATTTGTTCTTTCTGTTCTACCCTTATACCATTTTGGGAGAGTGCCATATTTAATTGTTGGTAACACCACCAATAAAATGTCAAATAGCAGTAGTGATCATGATAATTATTAATTTTTTTTCTGATATCACGAGGAAAGCATTTTGTAGTAGGCAGACCTCTAAGATGGCCTCAATAATCCCTGCCTTCTGGAATTTACACTTCTGTGTAATGACCTGCCCTTTAATGCAGGCTGACCTAGTAACTACTTCTAATCAATAGAATATGGCAAATTTAAAATAATGTATGTTAGGCTAGAAGAGACTGTGACTTTTCTTGCTCTTAATTGAGATACAATGTACATACCATACAATTCACCAATTAAAATGCACGATTCTATGACTTTTAGTATACTGGTAGAGTTGTACACTCTTCACCACAATCTAATTATGGAACATTTTTATCTCTTCTAAAGACAACCTGTACCCACTGCATTACTACCTGTAACTACATATATGACCCTTCCTACCCCAGTCAGAGGCAACCACCAATCTACTTTCTGTCTTTATAAATTTGCCTATGAAATTATACAACATGTGGTGGTTTGTAACTGGTTTATTTCCATTAGCAGAATGTCTTCAAGGTTCGTCTAGTTGTAGAATGTGGCCATACTTGATTTATTTATACTAATGAACAATATTCACTTGGGTGAATATAACACGTTTTGGTTATATATTCATGAATTGATGGACATATGGATTATTTTCACTTTTGGATATTATGAATAATTATATGATCATTTTTGTAAGCATGTTTGTGTGTATATTTTTATTTTTCTTAGGTATATATTTGTGAGTAAAATACGTGAGTCATATGGTAACTATATGTTTAACATTTTGAAAAATTGCCAAACATCTCCAACATTAATATATGCGTATTCAAAATTTTCTATATCCTTACAAACAATTGTTTCTGCCTGCCTTTTTAAGTAGCTATATCAATGGTTGTACAGTGGTATATCATCAAGGTTTTGATTTGCATTTCCCTAATTACTAATAACTTTAGCATTTTTTATGTGCTTATTGGCCATTGGCTTATACATTTCGTAGAAATGTAAATGTAAATCATTTGTCCTTTTTCAAGTTGGATAATCTGTTGGGGTTTTTAAAAAAATAGTAGTTGAGTTATAAGAGTCTTTTACATATTTGAACACAAGTATAAATATTTTCTCTAATTCTGTGGGTTGTCTTTTCACATTATTGATAACATCATCTGCAGAACAAGTGTTTTTAATTTTTATGCAGTCAAGTCCAATTTATCTATTTTTTTCTTTCATTTGCTGTGCCTTTAAGACTATCACCTAACCCAAGAAAATGAAAATTTTTTCTTATGCTTTCTTCTAACAATTTTATAGTTTTAGGTCTTAAGTCTTTTTATTCATTTGAAATTAATTTCTGTATATATTGTGGGTTAAGGGTACATATCCATTGTTTTCTGTGGACTTACAGTTTTCTCTGTACCACTGCTTGGAGATACTATTCATTTCACCAATTTGGAAAATCAGTTCTACATGTAACGGTTTATTTCTGGATTCTCAATTCTATTTCATTGATCTATATGCCTATCTTTTTGCTAGTTGCCACAATGTCTGATTACTGTAGCTTTATACTAAACTCTGAAATTGGGAAGTATGAGTCTTTGAACGTTGTTCTTTTCCAAGATTGTTTTGGATATTCTGGATTCCTTGCATTCTCATACAAATAATAGGATCAGTTGGTCACTTTCTGCAAAGAAATTGGCAAAGATTTAATAGGCATTACATTAAATCTGTAAATCAGTTTGGGAATTATTGTTATCCTTTTTATTATTATACTTTAAGTTCTGTGATACATTTGCAGAACGTGCAGGTTTGTTATATAGGTATGCCATGGTGGTTTGCTGCATCCATCAACCCATCATCTACATTAGGTATTTCTCCTAATGCTATCCCTCACCTATCCCCACACCCCCTCCCCCTGACATGTCCAGGTGTGTGATGTTTCCCTCCCTGTGTCCATGAGTTATTTTTCAACTCCCACTTATGAGTGAGAACATGTGGTGTTTGGTTTTCTATTCCTATGTTAGTTTGCTGAGAATTATGGTTTCCAGCTTCATCCATGTCCCTGCGAAGGACATGAACTCATCCTTTTTTATGGCTGCATAGTATTTCATGATGTCTATATGCCACATTTTCTTTATCCAGTCTATCATTGTTGGGAATTTGGGTTGGTTCCAAGTCTTTGCTATTGTGAATAGAGCTGCAGTGAGCATACGTGTGCATGTGTCTTTATAGTAGAATGATTTATAATCCTCTGGGTATATACCCAGTAATGGGATTGCTGGGTCAAATGGTCCTTCTGGTTCTAGATCCTTGAGGAATTGCCACACTGTCTTCCACAATGGTTGAACTAATTTACACTCCCACCAACAGTGTAAAAGCATTCCTATTTCTTCACATCCTCTCCAGCATCTGATGTCTCCAGACTTTTTAATGATCATTGTTCTAACTTACGTGAGATGATATCTCATTGTAGTTTTGATTTGCATTTCTCTAATGACCAGTAATGATGAGCTTTTTTTTTTTTTCATATGTTTGTTGGCTGCATATATGTCTTCTTTTGAGAAGTGTCTGTTCATATGCTTCTCCCACTTTTTGGTATTTTTTTCTTCTTGTAATTTTGTTTAAGTTTCTTGTAGATTCTGGATATTAGCCCTTTGTCAGATGGATAGATTGCAAAAATTTTCCCCCATTCTGTAGGTTGCCTGTTCACTCTGATGACGTTTCTTTTGCTGTGCAGAAGCTCTTTAGTTTAATTAGATCCCACTTGCCAATTTTGGCTTTTATTGCCGTTGCTTTTGGTGTTTTAGTCCTGAAGCCTTTGCCCATGCTTATGTCCTGAATGGTGTTGCCTAGATTTTCTTCTAGGATTATTATCGTTTTAGGTTTTATGTTTAAGTATTTAATACATCTTGAGTTAATTTTTGTATAAGGTGCAAGGAAGGGGTCCAGTTTCAGTTTTCTGCATATGGCTATTCAGTTTTCCCAACACCATTTCATTAAATAGGGAATTCTTTTCCCATTGCTTGTTTTGTCAAAGATCAGGTGGTTGTAGATACGTGGCGTTATTTGTGAGGCCTCTGTTTTGTTCTGTTGGTCTATATATCTGTTTTGGTACCAGTATCATGCTATTTTGGTTACTGTAACCTTGTGGTATAGTTTGAAGTGAGGTAGCATGATGCCTCCAGCTTTGTTCTTTTTGCTTAGGATTGTCTTGACTATATGAGCTTTTGTTTTGGTTTCATATGAAATTTAAAGTAGTGTTTTCTAATTCTGTGAAGAAAGTCAATGGTAGCTTGGTGGAGATAGCATTGAATCTATAAATTACTTCGGGCAGTAGGGCCATTTTCACAATATTCATTCTTTCTATCCATGCACATGGAATGTTTCTTCATTTGTTTGTGTCCTCTCTTATTTCCTTGAGCAGTGATTTGTAGTTCTCCTTGAAGAATTCTTTCACAACCCTTGTAAGTTGTTACTTACAAGGGTATTTTATTCTCTTTTTAGCAATTGTGAATGGGAGTTCACTCATGATTTGGCTCTCTGTCCATTATTAGTAACAACAAGAAGTCTTCTGACCTGTGAACATGCAATGCTTTTCCATTTACTAACAGCATTCTTAAATTCTTTTGACCATATGTTGTGTTTTTAGGGTAAAAATCTTTGAGTTCCTCTGTTAAATTTATACTTCAGTATTTCACTCTGTTTGAAGGTATGTAAACAGACTATTAAATTTATTTTCAGAATATTTATTTCTAGTTTAAAGCAACACAAGTGATTTTTTTCACATTGGTCTCATTGCCTGAAATCTGCTAAACTTGCTTTTTAGTTTTAATAGATTTTTTAGTGGATTCACGATGATTTTCTGTACATAGATCATGTTATGTTTCTCTTTTTAGTCTGGTGCTGTTTCTCTTTTTTTTGCCTAATCGTTCTGGCTAGAACCTCCAGTATTGATACTGAATAGAGGTGGCAATCATACAATAGGTGCTTTTTTTGTGATTGGCTTATTTCAATTAGCATAATATTTACAAGGAGAAAAAAAAGCATTAAGTCTTTAATATTAGTACGGTATTAACTTTGGGTTTTTTTTTTTTTTTGCATTGATGCCCTCAAGCTACTTGAGAAAATTTTTTTCCCATTTCTAGTTTGCTGAATATTTTAATTATAAATGCATGTTGAATTTCTCAAATGCTTTTTCTGCATCGTTTGAGAGACTACATGGCTTTTTTTCATTATTCCACTATTATGATTAATTGATTTTAGATATTAAACTAATTTTGTATTCCTGACATAAATCTCACTCGGTTAAAGTGTATGATACTTTCAATACTTTCTTTTTATTTTTCTGAATTTGGATTTTTAGTATTTGTTAATATTTTCTTGGTCATGCTTATAAGAAATATTGGTCTGCAGTTTTCTTGTTGATATCTTTGTCTAACTATCAGGACAGTATGAGCCTCATAATCTGTGATGTTTCCCTTCCTACTCCATATTTTAAGTGTTTCAGAGCAATTAGTTCTAAGTTTTTGAATGTTTGATAGAATTCACCAGTGAAACCATCTAGGTCTTGTTTTATATTTATAGGAAGTTTTGAAATTATTAATTTCATCTTCTTACTTGTTATTAATCAATGTATATTTTCTGACTTTTCCTGAGTCAGCTTCAGTAATTCATTATCCATGGGATTTGCCCATTTTATTTAATTAGTGGCATACATTTATTCATGGTATTTAAAGTATTCATGTATGTATGTGTTAATGTGTGTAATTTTGTGTTTGCTAAGTGATATTCCCTCTTTTATTCTTGATTTTAGTAATTAAATCTCTTTTTTCCTTGGTCAGTCTAGATTTTATCAACTTTTATAATATTTTCAAAAGTTTAATCTTTAGTTTTATCGATTTTCTCTATTGTTTTTCTATTCTTCATTTAATTTATTTATTTTCACCCTTTGTTATTTTCTTTCTACTTCTTGCTTTGGGTTTCATTTTCTCTTCCTTTCCAATTTTCTTATGGCATAAATTTAGGTTATCAATTTGAAATCTTTTGTTTTTTTAATAGAAATGTTTAGAGCTATAAGTTCTCTGACAAACACTATTTTAATAGCATTTCATGCATTTTTGGTATGTTGTAAATATGTTTTCCTTTATCTCAACATATTTTTAAATTACATTTGTGCAATGTTCTTTAACTCATTGGTTATTTAGGAATGTGGTGTTTACCTTTCACATATTTGTAAATTTCCCAGATATCTCCCTGTATTGATTTCTAATTTAATCCATTTGATTTTATTGTGATCAGAAAATATACCATAAATTCAATTCTTTTAAATTTGCTGAAGCTTCTATTTTTATCTAGATTATAGTCTAAACTGAATAATGTTCAATGTGTGCTTAAAAAGAATGTGTATTCTGCTATTCTGAGGTAGAAATTTGTGTAGATGTTTATTCAGTCTTGTTTGTTTATAGCATTGTTCATTTTTTTCAATTTTCTTGTTTATCTTATGCCTAGTTTCTCTATCCATTTTTGAAATTGAGGTTTTAAAGTCCCCAACTATTATTGTTGAATTTTGTTAATAAATGTGTTTGCATTAATTAATGTTAACATTATTAATTAATTAACTTTTATTACAATAAAAAGTCCTACTTTATGTCTAAAAGTTTTTGGTTTATAGTTTATTTTGCCTCACCCATCTGCTAGCTACTCTGTTTTTAAAATAATTTATTTTTCCCATTTTATACTTTTCATTTGTATTTTTTATTCTGAAGTGTGTCTTTTGTACATAGTTGGATTTTTTAAGGAATATATTGGTTGATCAATTGATACATAATAATTGTGCATGTATATGGGGTATATGTGATATTTTGATACATGCATAAAATGCATAATTATCAAAGCAGGTTATGTAGGATATCCATCACCTCACATTTGTTAGGAGCATTTCAGATCTCTTCTTGCTATTGTGAAATATACATTATTGTTAACTATAGTTGCCCTAGTGTGCTATCGAATATTAGAATTTACTATTCTATCTAAATGTATGTTTGTGCCCATTCACCAAAGTTTCTTTACCTCTCACCCTTCCCATATTCTGGTAACTGTCATTCTATTCTCAACCTCCATGAGATAAATTATTTAACTCCCACATATGAGTAAGAACATGCAATGTTTTTCTTTCTGTGCCTGTCTTATTTCATGTAGCATAATGACTTCCAGTCCCCTCCATGTTCCTGCAAATGCCATGATTTCATTATTCCTTATGGTTGAATAGAATTTCATTGCATATATATGCCAAATTTTCTTTATCCATTTGTTCACTTATGGACACTTAGGTTAATTCCATACCTTGGCTCTTGTGAATAGTACTGCAGTAACCATGGGGTGCAGGTATTCTTTTGAATCTTGATTTTCTTTTCTTTAAATAAATACCCAAAAGTGAGACTGCTGCATCATATGTTAGTTCAATTTATAGTTTTTAAAGAAATCTGCAAACTGTTTTTCCATAATGACTGTACTAATTTACATTCCTAACAAAAGTGTGTAAGAGTTTCCTTTCTCCACGTTCTCATCAGCATTTATTATTTTTTGTCTTATTGATAATAGCCATTCTAATTGAAGAGAAATGTCTTATTTTGGTTTTGATTTTCATTTTTCTGATGATTAGCATATCAAATGTGGAGCATTTTCATTTCCTGATGATAAGCTTAAATGCTGAGCATTTTGAAATATATGTTGTAGGCATTTGTATTCTTCGAGAAATGTCTGCCTAGATTATTTACTCACTTTTCAGTAGGATTATTTGTTGTTGTTTTTTTTGTTGCTGTTGAGTTATTTGAATTTCTTGCATATTCTGGAAATTTATTTTTTGTTGGATGGATAGTTCATAAATATTTTATCCCCTCCTACAGGTTGTGTCTTCACTCTATTGATTGTTTTCTTTGCTATGATGAAATGTTTTACTTTAATATAGTCCAATTTGTCTATTTTTGTTTGTTTGTTTCTGTTGCCTGTGCTTTTGAAGTCTAGGCATAATATCTTTGTGTATACTAATGTCTTAAGGTGTTTTCTTTTGGTAGTTTTGTAATTTCAGTCTTATTCTTAAATCTTTAATCTACAATGAATAGATTTTTGTATATGATGAGAGATAGGAGTCTAGTTTCATTTTCTGCATGTAAATATCCAGTTTTCCCAGCACTGTTTTTTGAAGAGGGTGTCCTTTACTCAATTTAGGGTCTTGGCAATGTTGTTGAAAATCAGTTGAATGTAAATACATGAATTTGTTTATGGGTTCACTATTCTGTTCCAGTGGTCTATATATGTATGTTTTTATATCAATATCATACTGTTTTTATTTCTATAGCTTTGTAGTATATTTTGAAGTTAGGTAATGTGATGTCTTTAGCTTTATTCTTATTTCTTTGTATTGTTTTGGCTATTTGGTCTTTCGTGGTTTCATAGAAATTTTAGGATTATTTTTTCTATTTCTGTGATGATTGTCATTGATATTTCGATAGGGATTGCATTGAATTTGTAGGCTGTTTGGGTAGTATGATCATTTTAACAACTTTAATTCTGTTTTTAACCCTATATGGCAATGTCAGATTCTGATTGAAATACTTAATTCATTTACATTTAATTTTGCTGTTGCTGTGTTTGATTTACCTCTGACATTTTATATTTTGCTTTTTATAGGTTATATGTCTTTTTGTTCCCCTGATCCTCAATTATTGTGATCTTTTGCATTAACTGGATATTTTCTAGTGTAACATTTTAATTCGTTTAATGATTTTTAGATATTTTTGAGTCATTTTCTTAATAATTTATTTCAAACTTCCAGAATTAATTTTAATTTATTATAATCAATTTAATATTTATATATATTCCCAATGATGTATACAAATTCTGCTTCCATATAGCTCCATTCTTTCTCCTTTGTTTTAATATATATATATATATATTTGTTCTATTATTCTTAGACATATTAAGTCTACACATGTTACAAATACAATACTTTCTTTTAATTATTATTATATACAATCATATATCTTTTTAAAAGGCTGAGCAAAGAAAAGAGATCAAGTAAAATTTGTATACCTTGTTACATTAGCCTTTTTTGATTCTTTCTGATTCTCTTCATTTCCTCCTGTAGACTTATTCCAGAACAACTTTGTTCCTGCCCACATCCTTTGTGCTGATATTATTCAACTTAGTACCTTTCTATATATCATAGTTCCAACAATATAGAGCAATGCAATATACTGTCTTTTTTTTAAAACAAGTCAACCACAGAAAGAAAAATAAATGAGGATTTATATTGTATTTTGTAGTTATCTACATAAGTAGATACTACTTGTTGGAACTATTTGTTTTATTATGTGCATTTGAATTACAGTCTGGTATCACTTTCATTTCAGATTGAAGAACGTTTTTCATAATTTTTGTAAGGCAGATCTGGTACTAATGAGTTCTTTTAGTTTTAGTTTACCTAAGAGGGTCTTTATCTTACCATAACATTAAAAAAATTGCTAAACGTAAAATTCTTGATGAACAGATTTTTTACTTTCAGTATTTTGACTGTGTCAACCCAGTGCCTTCCGGCCTTACTTATTTTTGGTGAGAAATTAAATAGTAATATGATTCGGGTTCTCATTGTACATAATGAGTCATTTTTTCTTTTACACCATTTAAGACATTTTCTGTATCTTTGGTTTTTATCATTTGACTATACTATGAGTATGTGGATGTGAATTTCTCTGCAGTTATCCTGCTTGAAGTTATTTGAGATTTTTGGATGTATAAGTTAATTTTAAAAAATCAAATCTGGATAGTTTTATCTGTTGTTTTTTCAAATCTTTTTTTCTGTTGCTTTTTCTAGTTTACTGCTGGAAGTCCTATTATGTGTATGTTGATGTGCATTTAACCCACATTTCAATAGGGCTCCTTTATTTTTTAAATATAGATTTTATTTGTTAGAAAAGTTTGAGGTTCATGGCAAAATTGGAGAGAAAGTGCAGATGATTTCTTATACTCCTTTCCGCTGCCCTTTCTCCATCAGCATCATGCACCAAAGTGGCACATTTGTTATAATTAATAAACTGACATCAATATATTATTATCACCCAAAGTTCACAGTTTGCATAAGGGTCCATTTGTGTTCTTGCACATTTTATGTGATTTATAAGAGTATATAGCATGTAGCTACAATTATAGTATCATATAGAACAGTATCATTCTGCTAAAAATTCTCTGGTTCTACTTGTTCATCCCTTTCTCTCAACTAATGGCTGGCAATGGCTGATATTTTTACTATCTCCATGGTTTTGTCATTTTTACTATCTCCAGTTGGAGACATACAGTATGTAGTCTTTTCAGGTTGTCTTCTTTCACTTTGTAATTTGAAGTTAAGGTTTCTCCAGTTTTTTCATGGTCTGATAGCTCATTTATTTTTAGCACTGGATAATATTCCACAGTCTGGATGTCCCAACATTTATCCATTCACCTACTTAAGGCCACCTTGGTTGCTTTCAAGGTTTGACAATGATGAGTAAAACTGCTATGGACATTCTAGTGCAAGTTTCTATGCAGTCATAAGTTTTCAGCTCATTTGCGCAGATGCCCGAGATCATGATAGCTGGGTCTTATGGTAACAGCATGTTTAGTTTTGCTTCTGCACTATTTTGCATTCCCACTAGCAATGAATGAGAATTCCTGTTTCTCCACATTCTCATCAGCATTTGTTGTTGTCAGTGTTTTGGATTTAAGGCATTCTACCATTATTAGAATGGCAGAATAATCATTATCTACAATGATATCTTATTATTTTAATTTGGAATTTAAAAAATGACATATTACATTAAGCATTTTTTTGTATGCTTATTTTCCATAAGCGTATCTTCTTTGGTGAAATGTTTGTTGAGGACTTTTGCCCATTTTTAAGTTTGGTTGTTTACTTCCTTTTTGTAGAGATTTTTAAGTTTATCATATATTTTAGATAACAATTTTGTCTATAAGATATGTCTTTTGCAAGTTTTCTTCCAGTCTGTGGCTTGTCTTCTTACTCACTTGAAAGTGTCTTTTACAGAGCAGACCTTTTGGTTTTAATAAAATCCAGCCTATTAATTATTTCTCTCATGGATTATGTCTAAAAAAGCACTGCCATGCCCTAGGTCATTTTGATTTTTGCCTATCTATTTTCTAAGAGTTATATGGTTTTGCATTTTACTTTTACATCTGTAATCCATTTTGAGTTATTTTCTGTGAGGGTTATAAGGTCTGTGTCTAATTTATTTATTTTCTTATTTGGCATGTGGATGTACAATTGTTCCAGAATCATTTGTTGAGAAGACTATTCTTTTTCCATTAAATTGCTTTTGTTCCTTTGTCAAAGAACAGTTGACTGTATTTTTATGGGTATATCTTTGAGGTCTCTATTCTGTTCCAATGATCTATGTTTTTACCAGTAGCAAACTTTACTGTTTACTATAGCTTTAGAGTAAGTCTTGAAGTCAAGTAGTGTTTTAAATTTTGTCTTTTTGTTACCACTGTGTTGGCTTTTCTGTGACTTTTGCCTCTCCATATAAAATATAAAAGCACTTTGTCAATATACCTACATAACACTGGAGTTTTTATTTGAATTATATTAAATCTATAGATCAATTTGGGAAGAATTAGTATCTTAACATTGTGAGTCTTCCTATCAATGATCATAAAATATCTCTCCACTCTCTCTCCCGTTGATTTTTGCCTATGCTATTTTCTACGAGTTATATAGTTTAACTTTTTTTTAAAAGTTTAATTTCTTTTTCAAGGCTCTTCTAATTTTTTTATTCTTTTTATTTTTCAAACTGTATAATATCTACTGCTCCATCTTCGAGTTTACTGATTATTGTTCTGTCAGCTCAAATCTATTTACCTCTCTAGTGAGTTGTTTCATTTTGAATATAGCCCTTTTCAACTCCAGAATTTCCATTTGGTTCTTTTAAATAATTTCTTCTTTATTGCTATTTTATGTTTGATGATTCATTGTTTGTGTATCTTTCTTTAATTCGGTATGTACAGAGTTTCTTAGTTCTTTTTCTTTGAGACAGGATGTTGCTCTGTTACTCAGGCTGTAGTGCAATGGCACACTCATAGCTCACTGCAGCCTTGAACTCCTGGGCTTAAGTAATCCTCCAACCTCAGCTTCCTGAGCAGCGAGAACTACAGGCGTGTGCCACCACACCCAGCTAAGTTTTGTATGTTTTATAGAGGCAGGATTTCATTATGTTGTCCAGGCTGGTCTCAAATTCCTGGCCTCAAGCAAATCTCCTGCCTTAGTCTCCCAAAGTACTGGAATTACAGGCATGGACCACTGTGTTCAACTGATTTCTTTAGTTCTCTGAACATATTTAAATAACCAATTTAAAGTCTTTATCTCCCAAAGTTTATCATTTGTGTACCTTCAAAGGTATTTTCTTTGTCTACTATTTTTCCCTTTGTATACATTATACTTTTCTGTTTCTTTGCATGTCTCAGTTTTTGGTAAAAACTAGATATTTTAAATAATATATTGTAGCAAATATGTATACTGATTCTCACGCCTCTCCCTTGGGTATATTGTTGCTGTTTTTGTTTGGCTATTTTTTAGTTTCTTTAGTGACTTGGTTAGTTATTTCTTTAAATTCTGTTCCCCCTCCCGTAGTATGCCCTCTCTAGTTCCTATAGTCAAATTTCCCTCCCTTGTTTTATCTTACTCCAAATAGCAAGGGGTTGGCTCTGGTTCAATTATCGTTCAAAGGTTGTGTTTAAACTTCCTTGGCATGTTATATTTCTAGCCTTTATCATTAAATATGTGGGAGACTTAGAGGTTGCTTTCACAGTTCAGGTTTTTTACATTTTTGCCACATGTTCAACCAGCAACTCATCGTTGTAAGTTCCTTCTCTACTCACTTCTGAAGTGGCACAACGTAACATACTCACATAATCTTCCCAACTGCCAAGAGTAAGTGTCATTTTATGTTTATGCCTGGGTTCTTAGGAATCTCTTCTAAGTCAGAGTAGCTTGCTATCCAGTCAGTGTTTAGTCAGAAGTTGTGCTTAGGCTTCTTATGCCAGTTATGCATCCACTCCATGTAAGTCTGCCCCGTCTTCTTCTCTTATTGTTTCTGAGTGAATTCAGCCTTCCTGAATCTCAGAGTTGACAAAAATCCCAAAGGCTCTTCTTGACTATCTTTTTCTATTGTCCTCCCTGTTAAACTCCTGGATGCTTTGCCATTTTGTTTGAATGATGAAGCTACCAGCCTCCTCGTAAATGCCCTCCACAAATTCTCCATTGTTGTTACAATGTTCTTCGGTTTGGAGTCCTCTATACTCTGTTCCAAATACTAGCAATCCTGAGCTGTGTTCTTCACCCTTCTGTGTTGCCTTCCTGGTAGGCAGACACTCAGCAGCACTCCATCAGAACTGCGGTATTTGCTTTCCCCAGAGTGACACCTATACTCTGTGAGTGGGCATTGGACGGGGATGGCCACAGCACCTGTCTTTTCATCTTGCCCTTCCTGGCATGGAATTTCTTCTATGAATTAGGTGGGTTTAGGGTGATTCAAACTGCAGTATTCCTGGCCTGCAGTACCTATCTTAAAGCTTCCTATCTGAGTAGGATCTGTGTGGGAGAAAGAAAATTGGTCCTCTCTAAATGTCCGCTCAGAATAGAGCTTCATCAACATGAGGCCAGAGTGGGGCAAACACTGGGAGCCTATTTCTTATGAGGTGAAACCATATCTTTGGACTTGGAGCTGGGGAAGGAGGGAGCCTCCATCTCTTGGTCACACTTTTCTAAAGTAAGGAACTCAGGATGGAGCTTCCACAACACAGAGCTAAGTAGGGAGTGAGGAAATGAGTCATGGCTCAATAACACTGACTATCACTTCTCTTACTGAGATTTAGTAGATTTTCTTAAGTGAAAGTTCTTTATTTCCTGCATGCTGGTCTTAAGACACCTCAGAAAGGTTTGAAATGATTGTTTTTTTTTTTTTTTTTTTTTTTTAATAATTTTCAGTTTGGATTTTGTTTGTTTGTTTGCTAGGGAGATGATTTGCTGAATTTCTTATTCTGTTATTCTGGAAGTCCTGCCTCTTTGCTAATAGTTTTTAATTTAAACTTAATCAAATATTTTATCTGCATTTATTAAGATAATCATAATTTGGTTTATTTTTAAAATCTATTGGCAAGCTATAGTGCATAGGCTAAATCTGGCCTAGTGCTTGTTTTTAAAATCATATTGGAACACAGACATAGTCATTCATCCATTGATTGCCTGTGGCTGCTTTCATGCTACTATGGAAGAGTTGAGCAGAGGCAGCAGAAACCAAATGGCCCTCAAAGCTACCAACTTTTACTAGATGGCCCTTTAAAGAAATGTTTGTTGACAGGGCATGGTGACTCATGCCTGTAATCCCAGCACTTTGCGAGGTGGAGGCAGGTAGATCACAAAGTCAGGAGTTCGAGACCAGCCTGACCAACATGATGAAAACTTGTCTCTACTAAAATTAGTAGAGACAGGTATGGTGATGCATGCCTGTAATCCCAGTTACTCAGGAGGCTGAGGCAGGAGAATTGCTTGAACTCAGGAGGCGGAGAATGCAATTAAATAAGATCATGCCACTACACTCCAGCTTGGTCAACAGAGCAAGACTCTATCTCAAAACAAACAAACAAACAAACAAACAAACAAAAAAAAAACAAG
Organism: Alouatta palliata; assembly: GCA_004027835.1. Classification (NCBI taxonomy): domain Eukaryota; kingdom Metazoa; phylum Chordata; class Mammalia; order Primates; family Atelidae; genus Alouatta; species Alouatta palliata. Next base: position 53,061 of record PVKV010000616.1, on the reverse strand, counting down.
AAAAGAAAAGTTTGTTGACCATTTATTTATTCACATAATAAACTGCACTTTTCTGAACATACAATAAGCTTATTTTTCTAGAATAAACTTTGTTATACATAGTTTACATACACAGATATTCAGTGAGTACATATGTATATGTATATGTATCTATACACACAGAAAGAAAGGGGAAGAAAGGGTGGGAAGGAGAGTGAGTGCAGGCATGCATACATACAAGCAGAATTCAGGTTGGTATTTATTTCACATGAATTTTTCCATCTGCATGCATGAGTAAGTTGATCATGATTTTTTAAATTGCCCTTACTGAGTTTTGATATAAAGATAATGAAAGCCTTCTGTTAGAAAGCATTCTTTTTCTGTTCTTTGAGATAATTTATATTTTATATAAAGTTAATATTATTCTTATTTAAATATTAGCTACATTTTATTGATAAAGCTAATTAGGTCTAGAAGTTTCTTTGCAGTGAAAGGTCCAGTAGAGGTTAAATTTCTGTAATGTTCATAGAACTATTTAGGCTTTTCTGTTTCTTCTTGAGTGACATTTGATAAATTATCTTTTTTCTAGGAATTTCTAGATCTCTTTCTCAGTCCTAAAACATTGTAAACATTTTTATAATACATTAAAATACTCTGACTACAACTTGTACAGGATGTCCTTTTATTTTCGTTTCTGATGTTGCTGTGACTGTTCTATATTTACCAGAACATTTTTTTTCCAGAAGTTTGTCAACTTTATTATTTTTTTAAACAATTTATGGCCTTCCTTTTTCTGTTTCTATTTATTTTATGTCTTATTATCTTCTCTTCCTATCTTTCTTATTTTCTTCCTTCTGTGGTTTCTTAGGGTATTATTTGGGGTTTATTTTTCTGACTTCTTGAGGTGAATCAGTTGATTACAAGATATTGACCAGTGTTATAAAGTAACCCAGTTACCCAGTTATTGCCAGTTTTATATATATGTGTATGTATATATATGTAATATATAAAATATATATATTAGGTTTTACCCAAAAACTATTAGCAAAGAAGCAGGACTTCCAGAATAGTAGAGTAAGAAATTCAGCAAACCATCTCCCTAGAAAAAACAACAATAAAAACTATATATATATATATATATATATAAATTTATTTATTTTGTTTTCTAAATAAAATATTATTTTAAAAAAGCAAGCACTGGGCCAGATTAATACATCTTAAAAATAAACCAAATCATTATTATCTTAATAGATGCAGATAAAATACTTCATAAAGTTAAGACAAAAACTTAATGTAAGAGCAAAAGATTGTCCCTCAGTATGTCACTTAATTATAATGGCCACATCAAACATGCAAAATCGTCATCCATTGCTCCTACCATTGCTAACAAAGAGGCAATGAAACTGGGTCAGTTATTGGCTAGACTTCAGGCAACATAGCCAGTCTGGGATTGACTGTTTCTGCAGTTACCTAGGCTGATCTAATTCTCCCACTTGGGTGGTTTTATGTGTGTGTGTGTATATTGTGTGTGTACATACATATATGTATGTATATGTATGTCCACACACACACATAAAACCACCCAAGTGGGAGAATTTATATTATATATATAATTATATATATAATAATACATTATTTATATATTATATATTACTATAAATATGCATATATTATTATATATTAATTTAATTTTGATGAGACATTATAACCTAATATAAATAACAGGTTATATATATATATATGAATATAGCCTTGATGTACTATACATACATAATACATATATTCACATATGTATGTTTTCTGTTTTTATTTTTAAATTTTTTAAATTTTTAAAATATATGCATGTATGGTATATCAAGATGATGATCTGTGTTATACAGTGACTATATAGGGCTAATCATGTTTTCAATGGATATTTACCTTGTAACTCTGTCTTCCATTAACTTAGAAAATGCTAGGTATTTTATATAATTGTATTTATAAATATTTTTGAATTTATACATTTTATTACTGTATAAGATTGTAACTGATAATTGCATACAGAAATAATAAGGTTATGTATAGCTTAATGCAGTGTCATAGCAGTGACCATTGTTAGTGTCCAGGACCTGTCTAATGAAATATATGACAATCACCCTTAACTTCTTTGTTATTTCCTTCCCATAGTCATTACTCCTCCCATCCAAAAATAAACAAGAAAAAAACTCTATGTTCTTGATTTCTAACATTAGTTTTCTTTATTTTTAAGGTTTAAATACTTTAATTCTTATGTTTCAATGCTTTATTTAAATTTCTATGTGTTCATCTACCTATTTAACTATTTCTCTGTTTTAAAAATAAATTACTTAGAGTTACTTGAAAGCCTTTTCTGCTAACCTTAAAATGTGACTAATTTGTAAACCAGCTTCTATTTTATCTTTTGTCTCGCATTTATCCATTATTTGGTCCTGTTGATCCAGATGCCTGGTTATTTCATTTTAAGTGTTGAATATTGTTTTTAAAAATGTAGAGGTTCCAAAAAGACATTATATTTATGAAAAATAGTTTACTCTTTTCTCTGCTAGGATATAGAGAAGAAAGATGAGCATCTTAATCTAATGAGGGAGTAATCTTGGAAAATGCTGGCTTGCAGCATTAGTAATACTCAGTCTTCCTCTGGTTTGGCTCTAAGTAAGCTCTCCAGAGCTTTCAATTGCAGAGTTTAGAGAGCTTTGTATTTCCTATTTCTAGATCGAGGAATATTCCTACCATCAATGACAATCAATCATTTATAAAATGACTTCTTGCCTGTATCTTTGTCCTAGTATTAGGGGATTAGGTCCAAACTTACAATCTGAAATATTCCTTTTCCCCAAAGGTCACATGAATGTATTCTTTCTCTTATTACTTTTCCTGAAAGCTAAAGTGACCATTCTAATTCATTTGCACTAATGATGCTTATTATTTTATATGCAAAAAGATGATTGTCATAGTAAGAATACTTATATGCATTAATAAATCTGGGCTTCATTTTTTTGCAGCTTTATTAGCCTGGTAACAAGTATCGCCATCTCGTCATTGCAGTGTGGTCACTTATGATCTGGTATCCAACAGGCAGTCAGGAAAAGTAATTTCAAGGGTGATCCTCTGATCATGAGATCACATGTATTCTTATAATTCCTGAGTCCAGCAACACGAATATTCTGCTCTCTAAGCTAGCTTAAGGTTCCAGAGAAAAGAAAGATTGTCTCTTAAAATGCCCCTTAATTATAATGGTGACATTAATCATATAAAACCTTCACCAATTGCTCCAACAATTGCTAACAATCAAAAAGGCAATGAGACAGTTGGCTATTGGCTAGACTGCAGGCAACACAACCACTCTGGAATTGACTGTTGCCTTAGTTACCTTGACTGTTATAATTTTCCCACATGGTGGGTTGGGGGAGTGAGATTAAAATATCCAAATAATAGCTGGATCTAGGGGTAAGAAAATCATGTCCTGTTTTTACTTTCTGTGGAAAGTTCTCTAATATCTTAGAGCTGAATGGGCATGCCATTTATGAGTTTATAATGGCAAGTGGGCAAAATTGTGTGTCATTGTACTTTTTGTGTTTGTGTATGTGAGTGTTTTAAGCTATTGAAACAGGTTTTACAAACTATTATCCTGTGCGTGTGTGTGTGTGTGTGTGTGTGTGTGTGTGTGTGTGTGTGTATATATATATATATATTATATATATATATATATATATATATCAAGGTCAGGGAAAACTCTTATTCTGCAACCGTTCAAGTTCATAGGAAAATGATTCTGATTATTATTCCCTAAAGCAAAATTATTTTGCGAGAAAACAAAATGTGGTAACAGAAGCTCAGTGCTCTTAATAAACTTTCCAAGTTTTATTGACAGCCTCCCCACCAAATGCATTTTTTAAATGTGGGTGTGCACACACACATATACACATATATACTACACACACAAGCACACTTCCCTCATCTCTGATACTTTCCATCTGTCTGTGAGAATGAATCCTTCCAATCATTTTTAAAACCATTCTGTTTTTTGTGAAGCTTTGAGCTTGTACCCAGTGAAAGCTTGGCAGGAAGCATACGTTTCTTGTTCAAGTTCCTGAACATGACAGCTGTGCTTCTCTCACACAACTTGGGAAAATGTTCCCAGTCTTAATCAACTGGCACAAGGCAGCAGAGCAGCTAAATACAGCCTGTGTCACAGAGCACCCATAAATGTGTCAGTTTTTCTCTTCTTCCAGATATCTATTCTGCATCATTTTTTAATTTTTTTTTTTAAAAGCCCCTCTTTTTTTCAGCCTGTGCGACTTCTCTATCTGAGGTTATGCCTATTTTTACAACACACACTGCAGCGTCTTGTCTTCTTGGCTTTGTAACAACTCATGGTAAGTTAAGGAGAATTAGTGTCCAATTTTCTTCCAAATCATCCATATTAAACCTAAGAGGTAAAAGCCAAATCTTGCTTTCATTTTAGGGTACCTCACAAATTCTCTGCAGTGTTGGCACAAGATGTACCCGTTGAATCACATTAAAAATAATAAAAGTAATTACAGTTAAACTTTAATGATTATTAGCAAAATACAAGACAGTATGCCAGGCTCTCTAACCCCTCATCATCACATCAGTTGTTGTATATATTATTCTCACAATGAATTTATTGAATGGGCATTATTATATCTATAGATGAGAAAACTGAGTCTGCCTTGGTCACATATTTTAATGTTTGCTTTACAATGATATTCTATTTTCAGCTCCACTATGAGGCCTTGATCAACTCTGTATGGATAGAATTTCCTAACAAACTAGTGCTGTAACTTGGCCACCTAGTTGGGGAAACTTATAGTGATAAAACCTGACCTTTTAAAAAACTATATTCCTCTTAGGTAGAAAAGGACTTGATGACAGACATCTCTATTTAAATTCTGCTATTACTCATGACTACCTCTACTCTTTGAAAATCAGTCAACACTTTTGGGGTCTTTGTTTTTTTGTATAGAACATGGTGATTAAAATATCTGCCTTACATTGTTTATCTAAAGCATAAATTATACAATGCTTGTAGAAGTGGTATATTCTTTTTTATTTTTATATATACAGCTCACATATATGCATATTCAAATGTAAATCTATATTTTGAGGAGAGACTGTCTATATCCGAAGATTTACACTGTTTTCATAGATAGGAGGTATGTCCAAGAGAATGTGAAAAACACACTGTACATGCTAATAATTTTAGTTTATGCTGCTCCTGAATGACTATTGGGTAAATAACAAAATTAAGGCAGAAATAAATAAGTTCTTTGAAACCGATACAATGACACAACATACCAGAATCTCCTGGACACAACAAAAGTAGTGTTAAGAGGGAAATTTGAAGCACTAAATGCCCACAGGAGAAAGTGGGAAAGACCTAAAATTGACACCCTAACATCACAACGAAAAGAACTAGAGAAGCAAGAGCAAGCAAATTCAAAAGCTAGCAGAAGACAAGAAATAACTAAGATCAGAGCAGAACTGAAAGAGATAGAGATATAAAAAAAGCTTCAAAAAAATAAATGAATCCAGGAGCTGGTTTTTGGGAAAAAAAATAATAAAAGATATAGACCACTAGCTAAACTAATAAAGAAGAAAAGAGAGAATCAAATAGATACAATAAAAAAATGATAAAAGGGATATCACCACTGATCCCACAGAAATACAAACTACTATCAGAGAATACTATAAACATCTCTATGCAAATAAACTAGAAAACCTAGAAGAAATGGATAAATTCCTGGACATACACACCTTCCCAAGATTAAACCAGGAAGAAGTTGAATCCCTGAATAGACCAATAACAAGTTCTGAAATTTAGGGAGTAGTTATTAGCCTATCAGGAGTAACTAATAGCCTACCAGCCCCCCCACCCCCCCAAAAAATATATATATATCCAGGACCAGACAGATTCACAGCCAAATTCTACCAGAGGTACAAAGAGGAGCTGGTACCATTTCTTCTGGAATGATTCCAAACAATAGAAAAAGAAGGACACCTCACTAACTCATTTTATGAGGCCAGCATCATCCTGATACCAAAATCTTGTAGACACACAACAAAAAAAGGAAATTTCAGGCCAATATCCCTCATGAACATCAATGTGAAAATCCTCAACAAAATACAGGCAAACCAAATCCAGCAGCACATCAAATAGTTTATCTACCATGATCAAGTTGGCTTCATCTTGAGATGCAAGGCTGGTTCAACATACCCAAATCAATAGATGTAATCTATCACATAAATGGAACCAATGACAAAAACCACATGATTTTCTCAACAGATGCAGAAAAGGCCTTTGATAAAATTCAATACCCCTTCATGCTAAAAACTCTCAATAAACTGAGTATTGATGGAACGTAATTCAAAGTAATAAGAGCTATTTATGGCAAACTCACAGCCAATATCATACTGAATGGGCAAAAGCATTCCCTTTGAAAACCGGGACAAGACAAGGATGCCTTCTCTCACCACTCCTATTCAACATAGTATTGAAAGTTCTGGCCAGGGCAATCAGGCAAGAAAAAGAAATAAAGAGTATTCAAATATGAAGAGAGGAAGTCAAATTATCTCTGTTTGCAGATGACATGATTGCATGTTTAGAAAACTCCATCATCTCAGCCCAACACCTCCTTAAGCTGATAAGCAACTTCAGCAAAATCTCAGGATACAAAAGTCAATGTGAAAATATATTCCAAGCATTCCTATATACCAATAATAGACAAAGAGAGCCAAATCATAAATGAGCTCTCATTCACAATTGCTACAAAAGGAATAAAATACCTAGGAATACAGATTACAAGGAATGTGAAGGACTTCTTCAAGGAGAGCTATAAACCATGCTAATTAAATAAGACAGGACACAAACAAACTGAGAAACATCCCATGCTCATGGATAGGAAGAATCAAAATTGTGAAAATTGTCATACTGCCCAAAGTAATTTATAGATTCAATGCTATCCCCAACAAGCTACCATTGACTTTCTTCACAGAATTAGAAAAACTACTTTAAATTTCGTATGGAACCAAAAAAAAAAAAAGCCCCAAAACAAAGCTGGAGGCATCACGCTACCTCACTTCAAACAATAACACAAGGCCACAGTCACCAAAACAGCATGGTACTGGTACCAAAACAGATATATAAACCAATGGAACAAAACGAGGGCCTCAGAAATAATGCCACACATCTGCAACTATCTTATCTTTGACAAACTTGACAAAAACAAGCAATGGGGAAAGAATTCCCTATTTAATAAAATGGTGTTGGGAAAACTGACTAGCCATGCACAGAAAACTGAAACTGAATCCCTTCTGTACACCTTACACAAAAATTAACTCAAGATGGATTAAATACTTAAACATAAAACCTAAAACCATAAAAACCCTAGAAGAAAACCTAGGTAATACCATTCAGGACATAGGCATGGGCAAAGACTTTATGACTAAAACACCAAGAGCAATGGCAACAAAAACCAAAATTGACTAATGGGATCTAATTAAATTAAAGAACTTCTACACAGCAAAAGAAACTATCATCAGAGTGAACAGACACCCTATAGAATGAGAGAAAATTTTTGCAATCTATCCATTTGATAAAGGGCTAATATCCAGAATCTACAAAGAACTTTAACAAATTTACAAGAAAAAAACGACCCTATCAAAAAGTGGGAGAAGGATATGAACAGACACTTCTCAAAAGAAGACATTCATGTGGCCAACAAATGTGAAAAAAAGCTTATCATAACTGGCCACTAGAGAAATGCAAATCAAAACCACAATGGGATACCATCTCCCACCAGTTAAAATGGCGATCATTAAAAAGTCAGGAAACAACAGATGTTGGGGAGGATATGGAAATATGAACACTTTTACACTGTTGGCAAGAGTGTAAATTAGTTCAACCATTGTGGAACACAGTGTGGCCATTCCTCAAGGATCTAGAAATAGAACTGCAATTTGACCCAGCAATCCCATTACTGGGTATATACCCAAAGGATTATAAATCATTCTGTTATAAAGACACATGCACACATATATTTATTGCAGCACTATTCACAATAGCAAAGACTTGGAACTGACTCAAATGCCCAACAATGGTAGACTGGACAAAGAAAATGTGGCATATATGCACCATAGAATACTATGCAGCCATAATAAAAGATGAGTTCATGTCCTTTACAGGGACATGGATGAAGCTGGAAACCATCATTCTCAGCAAATTAACAAAGAAACAGAAAAGCAAACACCCCATGTTCTCACTCATAATTGGGAGTTGAACAATGAGAACACATGGATACAGGGAGGGGAACATTACACACCAGGGCCTGTCAGGGAGTGGGAGTTAGGGAAGGAATAGCATTAGGAGAAATACCTAATGTAGATGGTGGATTGATGGGTGCAGCAAATGACTATGGCACATGTATACCTATATAACAAATCTGCACTTTCTGCACGTGTATACCAGAACCAGAACTTAACCTAGAATTAAAAGAAAGAAAAAACAAATATTTTCAGTTTACAACATTAGCCCTCCATAGGAGGAAATCCAGGTGGCCTGGAATATTTGTGGTTTACTACAGTGTTTAACATACATTGTGATATGGAGCATCATCATTGTAATCTTCATTTCTCTTTTCATCATTCACATAATCATGAAAGAATTGATGATAAATTGACATTGACTTGTCAATGTTGGAGGCTTCTTGAGAAATGACTGAAAGTAAAAAAAAAATAGATCAAAAAATAGAAAAGAAAGCCACTGTAGACAGAGAAGATGCATGTAGTAACATCTGTTTTTCTTTTGCTATTGAAACCCTTTTTTTCTATTCAAAGGCAGCTTGGTTGGTATTTGGCTCCTTATCCTACATAGCTCTTGTTGCTCTTAACTGTAAACTCTTGGCATTGACTATTAAGGGTCCTTTGGTTCATCATTTTTTTCCTTAATTTCATTTGATCATTGTACCTTAGATAATCACTTAGGATCTAATTCAGAATTGCTAATTATAATCAAAGATGGAATCAAAGATGCTTTCATTAACATTTTTTGAAAATATTACTGAAGATTCTTGCACTTGTTTATCAAACAACACCAATTGCATGATAACTTATCATTTTGTAGTTAGAATACTTTTCTTTCATGTTCACTCATTCAATATTTGTAATCAGTGTAATTTCAATATGTGTGTAGTCCATTGATTTTGGTCATTGTGTTCAGGCCCCAAACCATAGCATCAGTAATAAAAATCCTGGCTCTATCAGTATTTCTGGGTTTATGATCTCAAGCTCCTAAGATCTAAGAAGGTGATGTTAGGTTGAAAAATCTGGGAAGAAACATCTCTAAGTTCAAAATGAAGCTATTTATCTTTCTTATGTTCTCCATACCTTATTTTATGATGTGGCTATTGTGATAGTGAAAGGAGATCAAAACTAAAAGGAAATGGTTGAACATTATGGTGGAAATAGTTATTACATTATTATGAGCCATGTTCCGAATGCTCATTTTGAAGTTAAGTTGGAAAAATCCATTGATATAACTTCCATGAAGCCTAGAGGGGCAACATGAAAGAAAAATAAAGGTTAAACTTAAGCGAGACTGATCTGTATGATCTGTCCTTGTTGAAGTTAATCTGAGTCCCACAAGAGGTAAAAGTAGTCCTGGAGTGGATGACAGCTTATATACAAAAAGACCTGAGATGTCAGATGAGCTCTGCCTTCTCAGGCATTATGCCCTTCTTTCTGATGTTGGCTTCCAGTTTAGAAGACAGAACTATCCCTGAATTTTGCCACACTGCCCCTTTTCTTGGCAAGTCTGGGCTGATGATGTGGGGACATTACTGTCAGGGAATCAAGTGGTATATTACACATAATGAAATAAATGAATGAAATAAATTTCCACATGTTTTGGGTTTAAGTTCATCCCCCTTGACCTTTGAGATCTACCAAATAAGTAAAAGATTGTGGCTATTTGACATTCACTACATATTTATTGGTACCTGTTATGGATGAGACATTTTCTAGGCAACTCAGAGTATTAACATGATAGGTGGAGATAATGGATTACTATATATAATGTACACAGACTGCTGATTTTGAGGGCAAAATGATGGTAGTTGAGAAACAATGATTTTCCTCCGGGATTAAGCTAGGAGGTTGCTATGCATGATGGAAAAAAATCAGGTACATTAGACCAACAGACAATTATTCTAAAGAAACAATACAATTTCAGCATAAGTATGAAATGAATGGTGGTAAAATTGCATGCTTTCACTTATTAAGCTGTGTACATTTATGGAAGAAGAGAAATTGGTATTTTAATAAGATTAATCCTTAAAAACAATGATGCAATATGAAGTAAAAATGTTAACTTGGCAAATGTTCTTAGAATCATTAAAACATGTTGTTAAAATTTAAAGTTTCTTCAGTTTGAGTTTTATATAAGCAAGGGCAGGCTGTGCATATTTAATTATTTAAAATTTTCTTCTAACATGCTATACTTCCAATTAGTAATTTAATCAAACACGTAGAATAGAAAAAATTGGTGGAGAGAGGGTGTGAGGTTAGCATACTATTCAGTAAAATGTTTACAGAAGCATTAGCTGTAACTTAAATCTTGAATAAAATTCTAACTTTAAAATTTTTATTTGGCAGAAATGCTAAACTGACTTGGCCCCTCCATTTGAGAAAACTACTTTGTCAATATTAAATTTCAGGATATCTTCCTTGTATCATCCAATTTTGGGGGAGGAAGAGAGAGAAAATTTTGTTTTTCCTATATCCTAGAAGTTCATCAGTATAAATTTTGCCAAAAATTTGCTTTAACTCCCAGCCATTCAGCATTTACTCAAATTGTATTTTCCAACTGCCTCTAATTTTCCAGGCTTTTTTGAACCCGTAATTGTTTGGAAAACTTAAAGATTTGTATCTAATAAGACCCTAGGGTCACTAAATTTAAAAAATCTGAACAGTGCAAGCAAGAACTCTCTCAACTGAGTGTCAGGCAAGAGAATTAGCACATCTGATGAAGGCTTCTTTATGTCACATGACTTGTGGTTCCATCTTGAATAGTTCTATTTGTGTGATGACTTCTGTATGAAGGGCTGAGTTCTGTCTCCCTATAATTTTCACCCATTGGTCTTTGCTTTGCCTTTGGATCCCAGAGATTATTTCTGTTCTCTCTCATTATTGAAAATGTTTGAGACAATCTAGACTACGTTTTATGAAACTAACATTCAAGTTCTTGAAAAAATATGTTAAGCAACTAGTTCAAGATCCAGTGTATGGTAGATTTTAAAGTACTAGACAACTAGGGACACTCCCTGTGCCCCAGAGCCTGCTGAATTTATTCAAATTGGCCAATGCTGAGCCTGTTCATCCTGCTTCATCATTTCTTTCTGTGGAAGCCACAACGAAGCCCCCTAGTCATCTTTTTTCTATCTCTCTCTGCCTCATTACCAACCCCAGTGCTTTCCATGAGGCTACCAGCAGCATGGTCCACCCCTTTCTCTTGGGATCTGTAACTATAACAATTTTTTTTTCAATGGCATTCATTTTTTCATCCTTTGATCTGGGCAAGGATGAATAATAATAAAACCTCTACTTGAAAACAGGTTCTCTCATGTGAGGTACTTTTAGGCACTAAGGAAAGGGAAGAGCTGTGGAATCCATTTGCAATAGCAAACCCTCTGGCTAAGGATTGGCATTGCTAGGATAGCATCAATTCATGCTAAAACAGCTGGTTTGTAATTCTTTTTCAGTCATGTGATGCTTACTCCCTGGATTAAAATGCTCATTTCTGGAAAGAACCATCTCTTCATAGCTAGTAGAGGTGGTTGCCTGTATAGTGTGATTAAAAGTGTTCCTGGGTGATGGGGAGGAAGGCAGCAAATCACACTGCCATGTGTGTACCTATGTAACAATCTTGCATGTTCTTCACATGTACCCCCAAACCTAAAATGCAATAAAAAGTATATATATAAAAAAAAAAAGTGTTCCCCCTAAGAGAATGTTGCAGATGGATCTTTCACACTTCCATGTCCCTCAGCCTGAGAGGGTCATCACTACAGTTACTTCTTTGGCTTAGAAATTGTCTCTACACATGCAAGTTAAAAGTACTTTTGATGTCCGTACCTAGAGTTCATTTCAATCATTCATATATTTACTCATTTATTCAAAAAATATTTATTAAACATAAAGATAGGTTTTAGGGATACTAGCAAGACTCCGTCTCAAAACAACATTATAAAAGCATTGGTAATAGAGAAAAAACAAAACCATAATCTACAATTTTACAACAATCAGACTGACAAATATTTAAAAGTCTGGCAAAATCAACTGTTGATGAAAATGTGCTAGAGGTCTCTAAATGCCTACCAAATTAACGACAAACATTTAAGCTAACATTCGAAGGTCTTCACAATTCTCCCAACTAAATGCCCCTCTGTTAACCTGCCATAAATATATGTCACAGTACAAAGGATAACTTGGTGTTCTTCAGCACACTCTTCATTTCAGCTTGTGCCTTTTCCCTACTCTCCGTCAATCGTAATCCAACCCACAATTCAAACCTATTCAATGTCATATTGTCAATCAAACCCTTTTTTTTAGTTTCCAACCTTCTATTATTATTACCGTAATAATGATGGCAACTAACATACACTGAGCATTTACTAGGCAACAGGAATTGTGAAGCTTTATGTCATTAATATTCACAAAATACCCATGAGTTGGTACTATTATTCCTAGGTACTGAGAAAGAAAATCACAGTATAGAAAGGTTGAGTAACATAATAACATTATAGAGCTTATAAGTGGTGGTGGCAGATTGCAAACAAAAATATTCAGACTCAAGAAATTTTATTGACAGCCCATTCAAGCTTCATTTTATAGATGAACAAACTGAGGTTTAGATATGTAAAGTTCTTACCCTACATAACTTTTTTTCTTCAACATTTACGTTCAGAGGACATGTGCAGGATGTGTAGGTTTGTTACATCAGTAAATGTGCGGCATGGTGATTTACCGCACAGATCATCCCATCACCTAGGTAGTAAACCTGGCATTTTATGATTCCAAACCACATGCTCAAATTCTCCCTTCATTATGAACATCACGGGATGCTTATACTTCTCATAAAAGCTACCCTTGCTCTACCAACTAATAGAGTGATTTGCATAATGATCATATCTTTACTTGGTAGTGGTAAGCTCTTTGCTCTCTGGGACTGTATTTAACTCAGGATGGTCAACTCAGTCTTCCCGTAGTATATGCTCAATAAATATTTGACAGATATAATGGGACATGTCATGTATTGATTCTGAGTCTCTATTGTCTCACTTGATAAATGAGGAAAATAAAAACTGCTTTACTGTCTCAAAGGGATATTGAAGGACCTGGTAAAATTATGTGCATAAGCATGTTATAAGAACACTGTACCATGTAACGGTAAAACATCACTACAGAAATAACTGCAATGGATATTTAATTTGCATCACCTTTCAAGTAATCTTTATCAACTACATCTGGCAGGATACGTTTCAAAGCTCTCAACAAGGGGTTTTGCATTCGAGACTTCGTAAATCTGGAGAAGTCATTGACTTCGAAAATGTTGCTTGGGGGTTAAATATTAAAGTATTCCTTGAGATCTGGTGATGAACTGAACTCAATTACATGCAGCTGTAGGAAATCTGTCCCCTACATCTGTGTGAATTAACAGTTACTCGAAAACTAATTGTGAGCGCTACTTATTTTACATTTCTACGAGTGTGTGTGTGTGCGTGTGTGTGTGTGTGTATGACAGAAGCCTTTCTTAAGAATTGATGAGCATTTCAGGAAAAAGCAAACAGAGTAAATAAAAATAAAAATTCTATCAGGAATGAAGAAAAACCCTATCAGCTAATTTTCATATGCATTGTTTTCTCCTGTGCACTCAGGCATTTGTGGACAAGAAGCCAATGCTTTTGCTAATGTCTCACTTGGTGCTTGCAACAGTCATATCTTTAGTTTCAAGCCAGCTATTCAACCTCACAACTTGGTATTGGGTAACTAATTCTATATGGGTCAAGGACAACCTAAATGGAAGAAGAAGGCATATCACATTCCTACATAGCACATAGAATAGTTGAGTTATGACATCTGTACATGAAACTGAAAATAATAATAAATAATGTACTTTGAAAATCATCCATAATGGAAAAGATTGATATAATTTAATATAATAAAAGCTAAAATCTCAGAATGGAAAGAACTACTTATAAACAAATGACAGATTCAGAAGAAAATGTAAGTAGCATACGTGACAAAGGAAAATTTCTAAATGTAAAAAGCCCTCAAAATTAAGTAGAAAAAAAGACAGACATGCCAAAAGAAAAATGAGCAAAGAAAATGTACAGGCAGTCTACATGAAAATGAAAATAATAAATAATCCTATGTAAGAGGACTATTTTTAAAATTCTGTAAGTATATTCCTCCCCTGCTTCTTGGTGCAAACTTCCTATCTCACTTTTATTCTCTTTCTCTTGTTCTCTCTCTCATGCTCCAAACATGTATCAATTCATAGCCAATCAATCTACTTACTATCTGTATAATATTACCCCTCCAGTTATGATGAGCAAAGGAGCCTCAACAAGTACTCTTATACTATCCCTGTCTCTAACTTTCAAGCCAAGCTTCCATCATGGCCTACCTCCCATGCATCACATTTTTTAAGCCCATGAGATCACTATCTATAGTGGAAAAACTACTTAGTTAAGAAAAATTGAATTGACAGTTTTATTTTATTTTATTGTGATAAAACCAGTTAACATGAAATCTGTATTCTTAATAATTTTTAACAACATTGTACAACACAGTATTGTTAACCACAGGCACAATATTATATAGTAGATCTCTAGAACTTACCCATCCTGCATAACTGGAACTTCATACTTGTTGATTAGCAATTCCCCATTTGGCTCTCCCTGGCAACCACGAATCTACTTTCTGCTTCCAGGAGTTTGACTACTTTAGATACCTCATATAAGTGGAATCATGCAGTATTTATCTTTCTGTGATGGGCTTATTTTACTTAGCATAATGTCCTCAAGGTTCATGTTGTCACATATTGCAGAATTTTCTTCTTTCTTAAGGCTGAATAAAATTTAATTGTATGTATAAACCACATATTCTTTACCCAGGCACCTACTGATGAACATTTGGTTTGGTTACACATCTTGGTCTCGTGGATATTGCTGCAGTGAATGTGGAAGTGTTAATCTCTTCAAGATACTGATTTCATGTGAATCAAAATCACGGTGAGATATCATCTCACACAGCCAGAATAGCTGTTATTAAAAAGTCAGAAAATAACAGATTCTGGCAAGGTTCTGAAGGAAAACAGAACACTTATACACTGTTGATGAGAGTGTAAATTAGTTCAACCATTGTGGAAGACAATGTGGCAATTCCTCAAAGACCTAAAGACAGAACTACCATTTGACCCAGCAATCACATTACTGGATATATACCCAAAATAATATAAATTATTTTGTTATAAAGGCACATGCATGCATGCATATGTTCATTGCAGCACTATTCACAATGATAAAGACATGGAAACAACCTAAATGCCAATCAATGATACACAGGGTTTTTTTTTTTAATGTGGTACATATACACCATGGAAATACTACGAAGACATTAAGAAGAATGAGATTACATCCTTTATAGGGACACGGATGGAGCTGGAGGCCATCATCCTTAACAAACTAATACAGGAATAAAAAACCAAATACCACATTTTCTCACTCATAGAATGTGGGTAAATGATAAGAACACATGGACACACAGAGGGGAACAACACTCACTGGGGCCTATTGGAGGGTGGAGGGTGCAAAGAGAGAGAGGGTCAGGAAAGTAACTAATGGGTACTGGGCTTAATACCTGGGTGATGAAATAATTTGTATAACAAACCCCAATGACACAAGTTTACCTATGTAACAAACCTGCACATATATCTCTGAACTTGAAAGTTTAAAAAGATGCTGATTTCAGTTATTTTACATAAATATTCAGAAGTGAAATTGCTGGCTCAAATAATAGTTTTACTTATTTTGAGGAATGTACATGCTATTTTCCATAGTGGCCACAACATTTTGTATTCCTACCAACTGAGTACAAGTGTTCCAATTTCTCTACATCATTGTCAATACATTGTATTTTTTTTATCTATAATAGCCAACCTCATAGGTGTCATGAAAGATCTCATTGTGATTTTGATTTGCAGTTATGTGATGATTAGTAATGTTGAGCATCTTTTCACATATCTGTTGGACATTTGTATGTCTTTGCAGCCACTTATATTTAAGTCCTCTGCCCATATTTTAGTTGGGTTTTTTTAGTATTTTTGATATTAACTGTAGGAGTTGTTTTTATTTTGGAAAATAATCCCTTATCAGATACATGGTTTGAAAATATGTTCTCCCTTTCTACAGGTTGTCTTTTCACTCTGTTGATTGTGTATTTTTTGTGCAGAAGCTTTTTAATTTGATGGGGTTCCATTTATCTATTTTTACTTTTGTTATCTATAGCTTTGATGTTATATCTGCAAAATCATTGCCAAGATCAATGCCATAAAACTTTTTCTCCATTTTTCTTCCAAGAGTTTTACAGCTTTCTGTCTTACATTTTGAGTCTCTAATCTATTTTGTGTTGATTTTCATGTATGGTATAAACGAGGTCTATTTTTTTTCTTTTGCACTTAGATATACAATTTTCCTGTAACCATTTGTTGAAGAGTCTATCCTTTTCACATTGTATAGTTTTGACATCCTTGTTGAAGATCAGTTAACTATACACATGTGCAAGGATTTACTTCTGGGTTCTCTATTTTGTTCCATCCATTTGTCAATTTATCTGTCTTTATGACAATACCAAACTGTCTGAATTGTTGTGGGTTTGGAATATATTTTGAAATCTCAAAGTGTGATACACTCAGCTTTATTCTTCTTTCTCAAGATAGATTTGATTGTTTCAATTCATTTGTGGTGAAATAAAAATTTTAGAATGTCTATTTCTATTTCTGTACAAAGTACCACTGGGATTTTGGTAGGAATTACATTGAATCTGTGGATTGCTTTGAATAGTATAGACATTTTAACAATTTAAGACTTTCAATTCAATAACATGGGATGGGATGTGTATCTACTACAGGTATTTTCTGTGTAGTTATGATGAGACTTACAAAAAATGATCTTATAGTTAAGCAGTCTATGACTTTAATTCTCTTCCCCCCACAATTTATGTCATTGATGCCATAATTTGCATCTATATGTATTGTATATTAACATTTTTATATTTATAGTTATTCTTAATATTTTTGTCTTTTAGCTTTTATACTAGAATTAAAGGTGATTTACCCATTACCATTACAGTAAGACAGTATTTTGTATTTATCTTTATATTCAATTTACCAAGTTTTATACTTTCTTAGGCTGGGGCTTTTGGCCTACTCACTTTGTGCCAAGCCAAGGGGAGGAGCTGTAGTGAGTACTCACACACTATTTCAAATTGTCATCT
This sequence comes from Alouatta palliata, assembly GCA_004027835.1. NCBI lineage: Eukaryota > Metazoa > Chordata > Mammalia > Primates > Atelidae > Alouatta > Alouatta palliata. Next base: position 35,490 of record PVKV010000616.1, on the reverse strand, counting down.
TTTTTCTCTGTAACCCTTTGTATGCTAGATTCATTGTATGCTAGATTCTGTCAGTGTTCCAAGACAAGCAAGACAGAAGCCAGTTCCTCATACTGCACACAGAAAATTTGGGACTTTGGTTGCATGGCCCAATTATTTTCCTTCCCAGAGAAAACATGGGAGCTGGTGTTTTTTGCCTGCTTACTCTGTACTGAGTCAGGGTGAGGAGCTGTGGCAGGTGCTCCTCCTTGTTCAGACCATCATCTTTGTTCTCTGTAATCCCTAAGGGTCTAGAATATGCCAGATCATGGGTGACAGGTTTTTAAGGGTAACGGATATTGAAAAATCTGGATGGTGATAGTGTCATGTCAGTGGTGAAAGCTATGTTGAAGTGAGTGAATTAAGCATTCTTATAAGCACACATCATGAACTTAATTTAGTCCAGAAATCAATTTCAGGTGCAACATATTATGTTTACTGTGCTATTGAGAATATTTTAAAACATCATTTAACAAAAGATGAGGTTAGGACAAGTTATTTGGAAAAATATGAAGGTCCATCCACATCCACATAATCCTGTTTCTTTTTCCATAGCAATACAAGAAAAGAAAAAGAAAGATGTTCTAACATCAGGGAAGACATCTGCTAAAGCAGGTAAGTCAAGACAAAGCTTCACATTTTCACATTTCCCTCAAATAATCATTTTTCTTCATTCTGAAGAAAGTGTATTTCATTTGCACAGGGCTATCTGGGAAATGGCAATAATTAACACTAAAAGTACTTGGTCCTATGGCTGCCTTGCTCACAGGGAAGCAAAAGAAGAATGCTGGTTCTTGCTAGACAATCAGAGGGCACAATAACTGGAAAATTAGTGTCAGAGTGGGCCCTGGTACCATTAAAATTTAGAATGAGGCAAGAACAGATTGTGTCATTTTCCCAGTCATGAGCTCTCGGTTTGAGCTGATCAATTCCATACAAGAAAGAGAGTGTCACAGAGTTAAACCTAAAATTCAGCTGTTAGTGCAATTTTCTCTTACTAAATTTAATACTGGGTATATTGTGATTGAGAACAAATTTACATTTGTTTTCTCCGTTAAATGGAAGGTGAAGTCTCCTCTGTGACAAAACTATGACCCCACAATACAGTCAAGGGCTTTATAGTTCTCAACCATGCAGCCTTTGCTGTCTTTGACACTTGAGTATTTTTCCTTTACTTCTTTATTTCCTGCTTAAAAAGAAAATGGTTTTAAAAAATTTTTTGGACCTTCAGATTAAATTTCTGGGAATCTGAAGTCTTTTAACGTTATTCAATTGTCTATTATATTAAACTTAAAACTCAAAATAAGTCATTTTTCCTTGAAATAGCGAAGCTAATTTGTGTAATTAATTTTACAACAGAAATTTTTGCACTGCTTTTATTAAATTTTCAATAGACATACACAAGTTTTTAATATATATGTACAGAATAAAAAACACAAACAGAATTAACTCCAGGATACCTACTAGTTCATTTAAGATAGAGAATAAAGCTAATACTTTTGAAATTCCCCTGCTTCCTAGTTCCCAGCTCCTTGCCTCTTCTCTTAGAGCTATCACTTAAACCCTGGATTTATTATTTTCTTGCGTGTGTGTGTGTGTGTGTGCACATTTATGATATATGTTTACTTAAACAGAAAATTGTTTGACAGAATGTTTTTAATGGCATAAATGGAAAGAGGCATTTTTACTGACACTTTAATGGTTAGCTTTTGTCACTTAACTTTCTCTGGCTACAATTTATCTATGTTGATGCATGTGGCTATAACTCATTATCTTCCCTTGCACTATAGTATAGTATTCCATTGAATAAATATTTCACAGTTTATATATTATTCTCTTAACAGACATTTGAATTGTTGATAGATTTTTTTGCTATTTCAATTATTGATATCTCCTTCACATGTATATAAAGCTTTTACCAGCTACCCCTGTTCTTTCCTCCAACCTTATTTCTTTAGTCTTACCAACCACTCCCACTTCCCAAACTGTTGTTTTAGCTCATTTTCCTGAACATGCTATTCTCTTAGCCTTAAGAAGCCCTTTTCTAGCCAATCTTCCTTGTGAACTCTGGTCTCTTCAATTTGGGTTATTGAATTTGACACCCTAAACTCCCTTTGGATCCTGAAGTGAGTTCCATTAAAATGCTTGTCATAATATAAGTAATGGCCACTACACAGAAGATAAGCTTCTTGAAGAGAAAAACTACATATTTTATCTCTGCATTGCTAGAACCAAGGCAACAAGAAAGAACTGAATATTCAACATTTCTGACTCTATGTTATTTCTACCACACCACCTAACTTTATGCATCTAAAAATATCTTTTCAACCTTGATACACAACGCACATATCCCATTATGCCCTCTGAATAAGTGATTTCCTGTTTATAGTCCATGGAAGTCTTACTCCACCTGCTCTCCCTTGTTACTTCAAAAAGAAAAAAATCCCACAAGAATTAATGGGGATTATAGCACTGATTTCAATAACACACACATTAATTCACACAATCAGTGCAAATACAGGTAGAAACACCTCCTAGATGATATATAAAATCCGCCATAGAGGCCAAGTTTCTACTTTGGTAAACATTACATTCAGTTTATTCAAAATTCAGTGTGGTCCTTCACAGATGGCTCACACATTGAAATGGTTTTCATGAACTGACATATTATTTATAAGAAATTTTGGTAATTTCCTTCTGTTGGAAGTTCAAAATTTTGCAAACTCAATATACAGTATAAAATTGCAATTATTATTTTTATCATTTATATGAATAATCCATGCTTTGTTTCTAAATTAACATCAGTTATGCCTAATATATGCCTGAAATGCTTTAATGAAAGTATTTCATGGAAATGAACAAAATTACTTTAAAAAGTTTTTGGTAATCTTGTCCCTTCTAATGCAAAATTACTTTTAAAGAAAGAATTGTAAACTAAAATTAAGAACAAATTATATATCAATGCTTAGGTAATTTTTTTATTAGCTGCCTTATTGATGGGGGTTGCCTGAGGCATAAGCCCTTGTACCACTGGCCAGTTGAAACCCATTTTCACCTAATACAGCCCAGAGAGTTCTCAAGAAGGTAGAGAAACCATGCCACTTTCTCATCTTTATGCCCCTAAACCCAGAATGCAGGGATCTCACAGAGAGGCAAACCAGCCACCAAACTTCATCCATAGAATGCATGCTGTGGGCAAGATAGGCAGAAATACAACATTTGTGCTCTCATCAATGGATCTCTTTCTGCATATGTTCACACACAGCATACCAAAAAATGAGGATGAGAGAAAAGAGAGGCAGTGCTCTTTCCATGTTGGGATCTTTTATGAGTTGAGTCAAAGTGTTAAAGGCAAGGACAGCAAGAGAAAAATAGCTCTAAGGGCATGCTTACTGGGAACAGTGGCTTTTGTATTTCACATGATACAAATATCACAATAGACTTTTGATTCTCTTACTTAGAAGACATAGTAGTAGTAAGAGAAATAGTGACAGATTCACTCCAAATAAATCATGCTAAGTATAATTTATCAAGGGATTGTGTGTGTCTTATCTAGATCTGCTAGCTGCTTGGTGCTAGCATCTAAAAGGCTATTGGAAGAAGCTAGGGCTGCTAACTAACCCCCTATCCCCATTTACAATGTTTTAGAAAATTCCATGCTTGAATAGATATTTCACCTTTCTATAATAACTAAACAGAGAAAGATAAAAATAGTCTAAAATGTAGGAAAACATACTACAGTGTAAGGAGAGACAGTGCATAACCCAGAAAATCCAAAAGAATATATTTCAGGAAAATGGTTCTAAAAGATGAAATATCAATGAAAAGAAAATAAACCCTTATTTGAAGTTCATAGAAAACCAGATTTTGACCTTTGTAGAATGTGAAAGGGAAATATAGTAAGAGAATTCACTCAGATGAAAATTTTGGTTCAAGGAAAGTGATGAAACAAAATTCTACAAAGGAAATTCTTAAATGATAGTAGAAATATACTTATGTCCAGCAGATCAGCTATGCACAGACACACTGGTAATTTCCCCACAAAATTCAGGGTAAAGATATCAGCAAAAAGTAGAAGATTATAAATACAGTGGCAAAAGACAGGAGATTCAATTTAAAGACTGGAAGTATTCCTGAAGAAGAATGTTTAACGTTTCAAACCAGCTGAAGGTTTGATAATTGGTTAATGTTTCAGAATTCAAGGCCATACTGAATACTGCACATACCTTCCAGGTGATTCTGCTCAAATCTGTTATTCAGTGTGATATTTCACTCTTATTTTGTTCTCATCTATCAAAATGTAAATATTATGCTTTTTCTAGAAAGTTAGTAATAAGAGAAAAACATGTGGTTTCATGGATTCCATTGAACATTATCTGGAAGATTGAGCCAAAACAAAAAGACGAACATACACAAAACATGATATTAGAAAAAGGAAAAAGAAAGAAAGCTATCTCATCGACAAATAATGTGCTTCCTTAAGCAGAAAAATGGAAAAGATTCTACAAGAAAACTCTTAGAAACATTAATAGGTTGCTAGATATAATATCAACATAAACAAATAGTTTTTCTATATACCTGTAATATATAATTGCAGAATATGAAGAAAAATATTCCAATAACCATAGCAACAAAAATCTATGAGGAGCATAACATAAAGCTAAAAGAATATATATAATGATTATGATAAAAATTACAAAATATTATTGAAGATAATAAAAGAGACTTGAGAGATACACCATGTTTAGAGAGTCAGAGATAATTCAATGTCATGAAGACACAAATTTTTCTCAAAATAAACAGTAAATTTAATTTATAGTAAAGTTCAATGTGTGGTTTACTGTTGTTGACTTTGAAAAATTAATCCTAAAATTTATATGAAAGAGTAAGGGCTAAACAAAGTCAATGCACTTTTGAGAAAAAAAATCAGACTTGTTACATTATGAATTAGTACTTTGGTGTTTTTTATTAATTGAAGCAGTGTCTTATTGATGTGAGGATCAATAAATAGAAGCTATGTCACATAGAAAAACATGTATGTATGCAAGAAAACTTGATAAATATATAATATTATTATTATTTTGAGATAGGGTTCTCACTATTTTGCTCAGTCTGTTCTTGAATTCCTGGTGTCAAGCAATCCTTCCATCTCAGCCTTCCCAAAGACATAAATTGTTGATCAGTGAGGTGCTAGAGTGTAAGCAATGCTGAGCCAATTATCTATTTGTAAAAAAAAAAAAAAGAAAATCAATTAGCTACCTACTTCATATCTACCGCAAGCTAAATTTCAAGTGAAATAAAGATACATGTTAGAAGGAAAATTTAAAAGATTTTTAGAAAACTATTTACTGCAATAACTTATAGTCTTTGAAACAGAAGAAATTAATTTATTAATTTATTAAACAAACCACAAATGGAATATTTTGTGTATATGAAACTTTAAAAATTCTATACAGAAAAGATACCCTAAGGAAGCAAAACAAACAAGCCAAGTCACTATCTAGAACACATTTGAAATGTTTATAGCCAATAAAGAATTCATAGAAAGAATATGAACATGTAATACACAAATCACAAATAACAGGCCACAATAAAAGGAATTGAAGCATGTGTAGAGGCAAATCACAAAAGAATCTCAAAAGGCCAATAAAAATGTGAAGAACTAGTGTAAAATTATGAAAAAAATTCCCTTTACAAGAGAAATTAAAAATATCAGCTATTTAGAAATGAACTTAATTTTTCATTATTATAATTAAGCAGTTCTTAATAAAGTACAAAAATTTAACATCTGATTTACAGAATTAGAAATAATAATGGCTACAAATCTCACAAAATGAGTTGGTATCGATTAAATAAATAGAAAAAGAAAATCCACAATCCGATATTCTTTTCCCTATCAAATTTGGAGAAAATTGAAGTGTATCCACTGTCGGTGAGGTTGAAGTTATTCAAACACTCACATACCTCTCAAAAATGCATCAATAGTAAAAATATTTGGCAAAAATATGTAGCCAAGAATGTACTAATATTTCAAATTTCATTTCTATAGCATTAGGAATCATATTTCTACTTCTCTATCCCAACTAAATAAAATATCTGTCAATACAAAATGTCTCCAACAGCATTAACAATGACAAAAATAAATAAGAAACTGCAATAAATGGAGAAAAATATAAAAAAATAAATCCACACAATGAACCAATATTAGGTATCAGAATATTTGGTGTAATATCAATCCAAAATTGGGATGTATGCAAGGAAAAAATATTAAAAACTTACCAACAACTGCTTATTTCTCATAGTGTACTTCTGGGTTTTCTTTGTCATTTTGTGTATTCTCTTAATCTTCAAATCATCCCGTTAAGGGTGGGTTATTACAGGTCTGATTAAAAACAAAAACAACTTGCTTGTATTCAAACAATTTACATTTTAATCTTGCCATTAAATTTTTGACTAATCCTGAAACTAATGCTCTCTGCTTCTATTATCTTTATTTATATATATATATTTATATTTATCAGTAAATATAATGTAAATTTACAAAATATATTCACAAAATATTTTTTTGTTTTTAACATTTTAATTTTTAGTTTGTTTATAGAAAGAAAGTTATATCCTCCTTTTTTGGAAGAATTGAGATCTTTCAGATGTCTGTTAGGTTAAAATTGCACTTCACAATTGTTTTGTACAATTCAAATAACTTTAAAATATTCATGAAGAAAAAACAAAATGTTTCCTTAAGAAATTATTCAACTTGGTAGAAAGTTTGTTGTTAATAAATTCTAGAAGTTAGAGTGTGAAATAATTCTATTTTAAAAATCTTGCTGTATGTGAAATCTAAAGGGATTTGTCATGAGGAGAAAGTGACTGACACTCTGGTGTTTAAGGTAGATAAAATAAATTTTCTCTGATTGAGAAAGAGAGACTCGTAAACCCTATTTCATTCATTCATTCAGTCAGTCAAGTTATGGGAAGAAAGCCATATATGGGCAATATCTCTCAATTCTGAACATTCATATATATGGGAAATCCTCTAATCATGTGAACATAAAACTCAGGGTTTTGCATCTTGGGAGATACATAGACAAAGAAATTGGGATTTGTTGGGTAATGAATGAATTTGAAAGGGGTGGAAGAAATGCCTCTTGGTTGTAAAGCATTTTAGGGGTGGCTAGTGGTGAAAGATAAAGGAAATATTGACAATGACAATTTTCAACAAAAATAAAAATCCGTAGTTCAACTTCCACATGAATTGGAGACCCTACAAAACCAGCAAGTATATCATTTGAATTTCTGAAATGTACATAAGGAGCAGTTCATAGTTACAACACCTGATGACCAGGTTTTATTTGCTGGGATAAACCAGAATTTGTTGAAGTTTTTTTGTTGTTTGTTTTTGATTTTGTGTGTGTGTGTGTGTGTGTGTAGCTGTGTGCATGGCATGCGTTTCTTTTCTCCTCCTCCTCTTCCCCTTGCCCTCCTGTTCTCTTCTTCCTCTTGTTCTCCATATCTTTCCCCTTCTCCTTCTTCCCTTCCTCCTCCTCCTCATCCTCCGCCTTTGCTTTTCTTCTTCTAAGATTCGCTATTTAAAGTTTGTGAAAAACGTGTGGTAAGGAAGAAAGAAAAAAAAATATATCATACATATGCCACTAAACAGGGCTAGTGTTGCCAAGATTTGCATGCAGTGGCTATTCACAGCCATGATCGTGGCTCACTGCAATGTGGAACTCCTGGACCCAAGTGATCCTCCTGCTTCAGTCTCTAAGTAGCTGGGACTACAGAAGAGAAACATATATCCCATATGGGTCTTGAAGGAGACTAAAATTGGCATTTGCAGTCCTTAGAAGGAGACTGTTAAACAATGTGGCCTGAACAGAGAAGTAAACACAATTCTGTCTCACATTCTAATTTGAGACAAGCAGAATATTGATAGGCTTGAAGGGATAAACATATATACGGTTGTCCAAGATATTTTGTGTTGACTTGAGCAACTACATGCTTATTAATTGCTTATTAAATGTATTATATAGCATTTCTGTCAGTTAAAATTTCAAACGCAATTCTCTTCATCCTTCCCTTATGCCCCATGTTCTTCATCTTCCTCCTCTCTGTATTCCTCCTCCCCTGTCTCCTTCTTAAAGCTGTATCAAAGGTAAAGGTCTCTATCCTCTATTTCTGACATTACCAGGAATGCTAGAAAAAGTATTTATGTGCCTGTGGTAGTGATTTGGAGACTAAATAATTTCCTAGGGCCACTTATGTAAACATGCATAGACACAAATGTAACAGGAGTAATACTTAAACATTAATTAATTCATTAAATGGCTTACTGAAAAGGTATAATATATAAGCTACTGCTATAGTGGCCTGGAGGGTGCAGAAATACAAAAAGACTGTTGTGCTGGCCCTGAAAAAGTGAAGATACTAATGAAAATGAAAAAAATACATATTTGTGATATGCATAATAAGTATCATTTTACATAGCAATTAGGCAAAAATTGTAAACAGTAGATATCAATGTAATTAACATTGCTCTTACATAAACATACAATTATAGCTTAAAAAACAAACCTTTCCTAATAGAAATCAGTATCAGTATTCACCACTTTTTTTTTCAGATGCTATCTACATGTGGAGTACTTCTCCTATCATATTTACATGCATCGACATGCTGACTCCTCATCTGTATGAACAAAGGCCCTGGATCTGAGATCTCAGCAGCCACAAGTCCTTGTTCTACCTCTCTTGCAACCACCGGCTATAGCAAAGAATTTTGGATTTCATTTTGGTGTACTCCTGTTTAAGAGATGATCTTGGGGAGCGCATTCGGCTTCCTCTGTTTATCTTGCTTACAGTTTCTTAGATTCTATGGCATTGAGATCACAAAGCTGTCTATATTTGTGCTGGAAGTGATGATGTGATCTCCCTTCACAGATGGGTCAGAAGAAGGGATAGTGTAAGCAGTAGACAAAATTAGAAAAGGGCTTTGCATAATTGATATCTGCAAATTTTGTGGTAGAGTAAGCCTAAGAATGTTATGGTCAACTCAGGAGCGGTTAAGAGACAGACAGGAAAGAAATCTATGAGAAAAATTAGGAAATTGAGGAACTGGCACAAAGTAGAGGTTCACAAAATTTAGTGTACTTGGCTGGGTGCAGTGGTTCACGCTTGTAATTCTAGCACTGTGGGAGGCCGAGGTGGGTGGATCACCTGAGGTCAGGCGCTCAAGACTAGCCTGGCCAACATGGTGAAAACGCAGTCTCTACTAAAGATACAAAAATTAGCTGGGCATGGTGAGCTGCTCTAATCCCAGCTATTTGGGAGGCTGAGGCAGAAGAACTGCTTGAACCTGGGAGATGGAAGTTGCAGTGAGCCAATATGGCACCACTCTGCTCCAGCCTGGGTGACAGAGCAAGAGAGACTGTCTCAAAAAAAAAAGGATTATTGTACTTAATAATCACCTAATTGTCTTATTAAAATTCTGATTCCTGAGCTCCTTCCCAGAGAACATGCCCTATTCAAGGGGCCTGGTCATTCCAGTGCAAGCTGCAATGTCTTTGGAAAGTACTGGTTGAGAGACAGATAATGGCAGGCTCATCTCTCAGCTACCATCGAGTTTGGATGGCGGTGGGCAGGCTCAGCTCCCAGGCCTGCAAGAGAAAGCAGCTCCTAACTCACCTTGTATTACCTTTCCTTTAGTAGCTCTTGAGAACATGTAGTCTTCCAGTGGCCACAGCCAGTTTGACTTCGTCTTCTGCAAGAAGTCATTGGGACATGTGGAGAGTAGTGATCATGGACCATATTTTTTATTTCTTTTCTACTTCCTCTTACCCACTGCACAAAAAGGTTTTTAGATATTTATGCCTGGTTGAGATTTAGATATGCAAAGTACTGATTTATGATTTTAAGGTTAAAATCAATTCCTTCCAATTCTCCATGGTCTGCTGATGCATGGAGTTCCATTAAGAGGGAAATAGTTTTTAATTCTATTTTTCATTTCTATAATTAAGGTTAAAAAGCTTCAAGTGCAACTACCTAGTGAAGGGATTTATACTCAAAAGTTATTTAATGTAAATATGATTCATATTAGAGTCTTTCCGGTTCATAGTAGCTAATATAAGGGGAAGGGTTGGGGTCAGTCTCAGGAAAAAAGAGAGTCAAAGACTGGTGCACACTGAAGACAAAATATGCTTCATAATTTTTTCTTAAAGCAACGCAAGACAGGTGCTACTACACTGAAGAAGGAGGAGGAGTTCCATTTGGGTTGAAGTAGGACACACAGCTGGTTTTTTTCTCATTAGAGCATGAAGGGAAGCTTCAACTGGATCTGTAATCACAAATGCCCAAGTTATTGCAGCAACTCTGATCCTAGTTAAGGCCAAATAAACAAGTTAATAGAAAGACTCCAAGCCTGAAACGTAAGAACAAGCCAGAAATAGCTTTCCCAAGCAATAGGTTTTCTGCAAGTTATAGTGGTACCCAAACAAGTGAACCTCTTAGAAGTTCTCCCAACCATGGAGCAGAAAAACAGGGAAAGGAAAACTCACAAGATATTTGGGGATAACTGCAAAATTTATATTAATATCCATTTGGATGTTTATGGTTAGTAAGCCAGTTTGCATAGATTTGTTTTTTAATAGCCTTATTTATATTACATTTGTTTTATTATGTCTATTACTATAAATTTGATTGTTAAATGTAGAGTAATGCCATATTTACTGAATTTCAAGACTTGATTGATTTGAAAATGAATTATTAATTTCATAACAACTTTTGGGGGCTATAGAGCAAAAAGAATCCACCACATGAAATGTACACATAGATACATGCAGGTACCAAAAATACAAAGTGCATTTAAGAGAAGTTATTATATTTCTCCATATCAGTCCGATTGTGCAAGCTTCCCTCTCTCTGTCTTCTGTATTCAGCTGTACAGTTACACAAAGCCCCAGAGGTCACGTGATGATGTGACGGCCCTGTCAGAACTGCAGGCAAATTGGATAGGAGGCATTCAGAAGACACTTTTGTGTCAGCCTCCTATTTCCAAACCTATTAAACAAGAGCAGCTTCAGCCATTATGAAAATCCCATGCAGAGGAGGAATATATCTTCAGACTCTAAACTGATAAAATAGAGTCCTTTCAAAACAAGCTATTTAGGAAGTATGTTCATTCTTCATTCACAGCCCTCACTAGAAACTCAAATGACTCAAGAACATATTTTATTTCTTGTAAATAGAAGAACAATACATAGTTGACTTGTCCAAGGCAAAAAGGGGTTGCTTGCAAGGCCTGCCTGTGTCTGTCAACACAAAAATATTTGCCCACATACAGATGAAATATTATAGCTCAGACAGAAAATGTCTGGGTTTGCCATTTGGGGAAGCACACCTATGTTCTAAGATTAACTGGGAATCTAAAACACTTCGTTAAAGATTTGCTATTAATCCTTAAGAAATGTAGGGATTTTGCTGCCTGTAGTAAGACCATGGTGCTTTTTTTTCTCCCCTGATTCTAAATGCTATGATGACTGAAATGGTGAAGTTCCTTCAGAATGGGGCAAGATGAGTCCTTTTATCTGCTGCTGTGGAGCTCAGACCACCCCTGAGCTTCCCATTTCAAGGACAGGAATTTCCAGAGGGACCAGTTAGCTGACTTCTCTGTTACAGGTCATTTCATTTTGTAAATTGATGCCTCTATTTTAGTTCAGGATTTTCTCCTTCAATTCCAAGTAACGGTAATAGCTCAATGGCTTCCTAGTGTTTCCAAAAATCATGCATGGCAGTGGTGGTAGGTACTGAAACGTTACGAACCACACAAAGTAGCTTGAACAATATTCCATCTACTTTTTTGACTTCATACATTTCACTATTGAGTGTATATATTTTAAATTAAATATCAAATTCATCTGTAACTACAATGGTTAGCATCATTACAAATGACTCCTATATCAAAAAATATTACCTGTTTATAGAGTTAAGTAAGATTATAAGGTGTTTTAAGAAGTCAATTTGCAACACTTGTGTTTGTTCCTTTAAGATGCATTACTCTGTGGCCCTTGTTGAGATTTCAGACACCTGGATAAGCCCCCAAAAGTAACACAACCTTTACAATAGTAACAAGTAGTGGAAATCTGTGGACTGGGACAGAATCAATCCAGAGACTTTAGATCTTCTCTCTTATCCATGATGTGCAGGGCAGAAGACACTTTAACCTGGAGCGACATTAAAGTCAAATCCAGATCCTTATCGTGAGAGAGGTTGGCCAGCCCTCTCCTAATTGATGAAGGAGTTTATTGGACAAGGGCCATGCATAGAGGGGATGATTTTCTTTGTATAAAAACTCTGCAACTAGAAAAAAGAATGAGTTCATGTCCTTTGCAGGGACATGGATGAAGCTGGAAACCATCATTCTCAGCAAATTAACAGAGGAACAGAAAACCAAAAACTGCATGTTCTCACTCATAAGTGGGAGTTGAACAATGAGAACACAGGGACACAGGGACACAGGGACGGGTGCATCACACACCGGGGCCTGTCGGGTGGGTGGGAGGAAAGGGGAAGGAGAGCATTAGGAGAAATACTTTATGCATGTGGGGTTTAAAACTTAAATGACGGATTGATAGGTGTAGCAAACCACCATGGCACATGGATACCTATGTAACAAACCTGCACATTCTGGACATGTACACCAGAACTTAAAGTAAAAAAAAAAAAAAAAAAGGCCAGGCACGGTGGCTCATGCCTGTAATCCCTGCACTTTGGGAGGCCTAGGCGGGTGGATCACAAGGTCAAGAGATCGAGACCATCCTGGTCAACATGGTGAAACCCCATCTCTACTAAAAATACAGAAAAATTAGCTGGACGGGGTGGTGCGCACCTGTAGTCCCAGCTACTCGGGAGGCTGAGGCAGAAGAATTGTTTGAACCCGGGCGGTGGAGGGTGCAGTGAGCTGAGGTGCGCCACTGCACTCCAGCCTGGTGCCTGGTGACGGAGTGAGACTCTGTCTCAAAAAAAAAAAAAAAAAAAACCCTCCAAGATTCCTCATCAATGTGTCAGGAAGCAGAGGGGCTCATCAGGAAATGAGATGAGATATATAATTTATTTCTTGGACCAAAAATGAGAAGGAATAATTATTAAACCAAGGATCTCCCTGTTTTTGTCACCACTACTCACACACACACACACACACACACACACACACACACACATCAATGTACACTAACACACTTTTGAGGATGAACGGCATTGCACAGTTGAGGACTGTGTGCTTACTGAGCTGCTCGGTAGTTTGTACCATATGCACAAGCTTCTGCAGAGGCAAACCAGAGTACCAAATGATAACCAAGTTTTTGTTACTTGGCCTCAGCTTTTACTTACAGACAATAATCTGGTTTTATTTAGTAGTTCTTCATGTTTTTAATGGGTTATTTGTTCATTCAATAGTGATTCATTGAGCATCTATTATTTGCCAGACAGCCTCCTAGTTGATGGGCATACAATTATACGGCTTTCAATAAGATACAACTTGAATAGAAAATGTAATACTAGTCTATACTATTAAGCAGAAAATACCAAGTGACTTACAAGAAGTAGAGAGAAGTTGCTGTGGAAGCTCTGAGAATGAGAAAGAGGGAAGGTCTTTATGGTGTATGCTGTTAGAACAAAGGATAGGAAGGAGATATGTTGTCCGTGTTTTTAAGAAGTAGGATGATATATGGTACTTAGGGCATAGTTCAAGCATATACACATTCATATGAAATCTGAGTCACTAAGAAGGGGAATGATGATAGAAGAGACGTAGCCAAAAACAAGAATCTTATAGTCGCTTGACAGTGGTTTTGCTTAGTCTGGCAGGCCGAAAAAGGTGAACTGAACACTAGGAAATAAAACAAAAGTAGTATCAAATACATTGCATTCTGGGAAAATTAACGCAGGTCAATACACAAAGAATATAATGTACATTTGAAAAATCAACTTATTTTTCTGGATCATTTAGGAGAACAACATTGAATGAACATAATCTCTGACATCTCACATCAGTTATTCCTTTATCTTTAACATAAACCTGATCGGCAGGTATATCCTCAATCCAGGCACCTCATATTGAATCATTTATCCCATGTCTTAGAGTACCCCAGTTTAAATATGTTTATTTATTTTTCCCTAAACAGATTCTAATTGAGTACACTGCCAGTGTGCTAAATACCATTCTGAGCTCCAGGATTTAGGGGTAAAAAAGAGACAGAAGAGTCTCTTTCCTGAAGGAATGTTTTCAATTTATAAAATAATAAACATCTAATTGATATAATCTAATTGATACACTAATTGATAAATGCATTATAATATAACTTCAGAAAGTATTATTTTTTAAAATGGCAGGATAAACATATTTATGAGAGCTATTTTGGATGGGGGCGCTACAGAAGTACTCCTTGAGTGAAAAAAATTTGAGGACGTCTCTAAATGAAGTGAGGGATCAAGCCATGTAAAGATTTGAAGGAGGGAGTAGATATTTTCTGCAGAGGAACTAGCAAATGCAAAGGAGATAATATAGGGTCTTGGAGATCATGATTTTAGGATTATAGTCTAAATGTGACGGAAAGCTATTGGGGGATTCTTTGCTATTTTTACTATAAAAGGAGTACTCCAGTTACTGTGTGAAGTATAAACTCTATCAGGACAAAGGAAGATGTGCTTTGGAAAACCCTTAATGGTGGCTCTTAATAAGATACAACTGTAAAGGATATGAAAAGTATTCCTTTTGTGTTCAGGAAATGTTCTGAAGCTTCAACTAACAGAACTTGTTCATGGCATTTACTAAAATAGAGGAATCTAGATGTGAAATCAACTAGAGGGCTGGGTGTGGTTATGAGAACTGTTTTTGATGAATTAAGTTTCAGGTAAGAAGTAGATATGTAACTGGAGCTCTAGGGAGAAGCTGGAGATAGAGACATATCTGAGAGTAACTTAAAGCCATGGGTCAGGATGAAATTACCCAGGAAGAATATTTAGTGGAGGAAAGAAGAGCAAGGAACAAACCTGAGAAATACCAACATCTTTAAAGTCAGTAGGAGAGGGAGGAGGCAGAAAAGAAGACAGAGGAAAAAAAAGAGCAACGTTATAAGATAGTACCTTCTCTAGGTGGAGAAGCCTAGAAGCCAAGTAAAGAAAGTACTATAAGAAAGAAGATCTGCTGTGATCAATGCTGCTGAGAGGCCAAGGAAGATGGCTGAAAATTGACTGTTCAGTTTTATAATATAGATGTAGTTGGTGACCTTGACAAAAGATAGAGTGATATTGACAGAATGGCAGGGAATAAAGTGGAGTAGGTCCCAAAAAAAAAAAAAAGACATTTAGGGTGAGGAAGTGCAAATAGTGAGTATAAATCACTCTTCTAAGAGCTTTGCTATTAAGAGAATAAAGTTTTTGGGTGATAACCAGAGGGGTGGGTATGTTCTTCCAGGTGGACTATATCACTGAATAAGATAGTGTGCTGCTGGGAATGACCACCAGCACGCTAGGGAGTGCCAACTTGATGATGCATGAGAGAGAGAATATGGCTGCAAGAGCAAAGGACTTAAGGAGTCTCAAGGAGATGAAGGTACAATGTTCAAGTTGTGGATCTGGCTTTTTGTGGGAGCAGAGATGATACAGTCATTGCAAAAGGAAGGTGCAGTATGGTCCCAATGGAAGGGAGGTTGGTTGATTGCGTGGTGGGAAAATGAAGTCCTTATCTTATTCAATGTTTAATTGAAGGATATACTGAAACATTTGCTCTAGAGAGAGCCAAGGAAGGAAATGAGCATATGCAATGTAGTCAGGAAAAATGCTCCCAGGCACATAGCAGCCCTATGTGAAACCCAGATACACAGTTCCCGGAAAACAGTGGGAGCAGATGGGACCAGCCTGACAGGCATTCTCCAGAGAGCAAGATGGAGGGATACCAGGAGAGCTCTTTTTAAGTAAAGGCTGACGTCGAGCCTGAGGCTGATTCACCATCTGCCAACAGGCTCTGCTGTGACAAACCAAAGGGCAATCTTTCCAGGTCTGTGAAGGCAAGATGCTGTATCCAGAAAGTGTGTGTATGTGCGTGTATACTTGCATCCAAGGGTCCCGTGTGGGAAAGGCCGAGGTACTATTTCATCATGGGAGGCGGGAGAGATTAGAGTTCCACTTCGCTCTCTTTTCCAAACTTGTGTGTGATTTTGGACAAAACCCAAAAAGTCCCATGAACTTTTGATCCTCGGCTGTAAATAAGCAAATAAATACTACCCTGCAGTAGACTGTTCCATGAAACCAGCAGTCAACCCTCCATCTCTTTTAGGGAGGTCTGCATTCCTCGGCCACAGTCCAGGCTTCTATTTATGACAGTCACTGTGGTGATGTTTAAGGGAATAGGGTTGCTGGGCTTGTACGGATCAGCCAAACCACAGCACATGGAAAAGCATGGAGAGGAACAACCGTTTTGAGACAACCGTGATAAAAACAAAACAACAAAACAACCAAGTAGTAGAAAAAGCAAATTTCAGAGGCCATTTTTTAAAATTAGGGAAAAAGTGTGGCCTTCACACAGGATAGTCACAGGGAGGGCTTCCTGTAAAGCTGCTCTCACTACGACAAAGGACATGGTGGAAATGTGCCTCCACCACATTCACTGGCCATGAAACACAGGAAGAATATTCAGGAAAAATGGGAACCCGTGTGCAAGTAAAGAAAGCTTACCTTCATACCACCAGGTTGAGTGCAAACTTGAGTTGACCTGTCTTAACGCTGACATCATTTTCTTTTTCTGTTGCAAATTGTCTCAATTATCTAAGGATTTAAAGGGGGTGGGGAGGATAAGCATGCAGAAAACTGGCTTTGAAGGTCATCTCAGCCAGAAAATAACTTTGGCTTATTTAAGACTCTACCGTGTATGCAGAGTTATTTCATTTATGTTTTGTGGTTCAGGGGTCCAGAAACTTCCAGGTACCTCTAGGTGCTTGAAAGCTAAAATGAAGCCAGGGCAGACTAAACAGAAAACAGACTGTTTAAGTTTCTTCAGCCAACATATTGAGGTTTTTCTATGAGAAACTATACAGGATTTAATTTTTCTCAACTATTTAGGAATTTTTCCTCTTGTTTTATTTTATTTCTTTAATTTTTCACTCTGTCATAAATTTCTTTTGATGCCAAATGAAATGCTGGAGAAGGATCAATAATGTTGAGCTTACAGCATTTTATTGATCTTCTCTCTTTTTTAATTTTTGTTTGTCCAAGGGGAGAAAAACAGAGGAAATAGGTTAAAAGAGGGGGAATCGTGATTTTTCTTCACTGTCCTTTTTTCCTTTCTAAAGTGTAGTTCAAACAAAAATTCTCCTGCCAAAGCAGTTAGTGATGGTGCAAATCAAAGTCTCTCCTTGCCTTGTTGGTAAAAGCAGGCATCCGACAGTTGGGTCCAAAGAACAGGCTTTCATTACAGAGGAGACCAATGCTTTGCTAACTTCAGAACACTCTGAGATAAGGGGATTTCAACTTGGACTCTTTCCTATTTTCTGTACTATTTAATGCTCAAACACATTCCAGAGCATCTTAAAGAGGTTAGGATGCCATTAATACCTTGTTAAGGAGAATTGTGTGATCTTTCTTGGAGGTGTTTAAAAGAAAAAAAGGAATTACTAAAATAATTTTGACATAATGAATTTAGCATTTATGAAACTCCTACAGTCCCAGAAAAGTACCAGAAATATTTCACTCTAATCATAGCTAAATCCCTGGGATAGGGATCACATGACCGTGTGACCAATGAAATAGACTTCGGTCTTCCTGTCCCCACTTCTGTCTACTCACCATCAATGTCTGTTTTCGCTTTAGAAGGAAAAGCTCATGAAATTTCTTTTAAAAATAGGCAGGCTAGATCTAATGGCTGGAAGCCCAGGTGCCGTGTTTTCCTGATGGAAAGCGACCCTGTCCTGTTGGTAGGCAGTCACCAGTCAGGGTCAGATTCCTCTCATTCTGCTCTGCACTGGCTTCTTCAGCTGATTATGGTTGCTTATGCATCACCACAGCTGCAGTCTATAGCACTACAAACCCTCAAGGGTTTTCTGTCTGCATTCAGAGAGGTACTCGAGTACTGGTTTCTTCCCTTTCATAAATCCAGTATTTCTTGGAAGATTATAATAGTACCTTTAACAAGAGTAACATAAAGTGCAAAAATAGAAAAATAGTTATACATGAAGGATGTAGGTTCAAAAGAGGTAAGCTCACTGGATGTTGGTTTCAGAACTGGTCTGGAAGCCATAGATATTCAGTGGTTGTTTGAGGAGATCTCTCATTGGCATTGAGCTGAGGGTGTTGGCAGAAATGTCAGAACATGCTTCTTTGATCTGTCTCCATGCAGCCTCATTGGGCCATCTTCATTATTGTCCTGATCTTCACCTCCTGGACATAAAAAGAAACCTTTCTCAATGTCCCTAAGACTTAGTGAAGTCCACATCTTACTGTGTTAACAACATTTCATTTCTTTTGTCCTTCTGTTCTTTTTCTATGGGAGTTCTGCCTTTACTCTACTCCCACTCCTTTGGTCAAGGGACTAACCCTTGACCAATCCCATTCCAGTCAAGGTTTCTAGGACCTATCTTTGGCCTTTTCTGAAAGCTTGTTTCCTGTGGCAAGGCTTAGCTTTTCACCAGTAGCTCTGGTGAAAAGGACAAAAGTCAGTATCTGTAATTAAGTTCCCTGGTGACTTTGAGTCTTTAGGTGGTGGACATAATTTTGAACTGGTCTTTTCCCTTATAGCCATATTCAAAGAGAGATGCTCCTCATCCCTCAGTATCAGGGTAATACAGCAGTTAAGAATACACTGCCATGTGTGTACCTATGCAACAATCTTGCATGTTCTTCACATGTATCCCCAAACCTAAAATGCAATACAAAGTATATATATTATTTAAAAAAAAAAAAGAATACACAATCTAGAATGGGCTCCTTGAATTCAAACATCAGTCCTAGTCCTGCTTGGAAGCAGAAGAGAAAAAAATGTCTCAATGTCTCTTCCGTAAAACAGGGATGATACTATAGCCTAGTAACTGGCAAACTTTTTCTTAAAAAATCAGATAATAAATATTTTAAGCTTTGCAGCTATGAGGTAAAATGGAGGATATTATGTAGGTACTTATTTAACCATTTAAAAGGTAACCATTTAAAAATATAAAATATATTTCTAGCTCAAAAACCGTAGTAAAACAGGCAGCCATTTGGTTTCACTCCCTAGTTTGCTGACCTCTGAGGCTCATTTCATTAGATTGTTGTGAAAATTAAATGTGTTAGTATTTTCTAAGGTAAGAGATAATTCCCAACAGATAGTAAGCATTTAGCAAAAGTTCCTCCCTGCTTCCTTCTCTTGTGAATAAAATAAAATCAGTGCATAACATGTAAGAAAAACACATGATTCTCTTTGGCCCATTGTTTAAGCTTCTCCTCCTGTCTTGCGTAGTGCTTAATTTTAATAGCTTTATCATAGGTTTGTATTGACTCTAGCTCTCCTCTTTCTCTCAATAGCAATTAATTGCTCTCCTGTCTCCCTTTTTCTAACAAAAAAATATTATTTTCTATTATGTATGCATTTAGGCTATCTCAAGTCTCTTTATTTTAAAACTTGGATGTGATCATCCAGGAGACCTTTATTAAGCCTTAGAACATTCTTTCTCACACACTCAATAAGTCTTGACAAAAACTCATTTACACGCCAGGGGGTACATATACCATATCTGACTTTTGCCATTATGAGTTGGTTATTATAACCAGAGAAATGACTGGTTTCTTGATTATGGAGGTGCTACATAAATGAATAGGTATTTTAAGAAAGGTCACAGATGCATTTGTCTCTTAAATCTTATTTATTTGTGTAATCTCAAATATCTAGTTTCCATGTTCCTCTGTGACAGCAATTAATGTTCAATGACAGTGGTCAATCTTAGATTTTTCTTACAAACACTGTCTTCCCCAACTACTTCTGGGCAGAGAAAAGTGCATCACATTATCAGACTGACCACTGAATTATTGGCAGGGGTAATTTCAAGTTATAAATATTGACCTCCCCCAAAATGAATAGTAGTTACTCGGAACAAAAATCCGTGTGCTACCTCCTTGTCAGAGCTTCGACCTCTCAACCCCCATGCCCCACTATTTTAGCTGCAACGTGACTGAATTTCTGTAGCTTCTGCAGTGTGTTTCAGCCCTGATTTCAACAATCAACAACAGTGAGACTGACTTCCAGAAGAGATGTATTTTATAGATGGAGAAATCAAGGCTCAGAGACATGAAATGACTTAACTAAGGATGCTTTGAAGTGACTGGAGATTTAAATTTCGTGCTGTCTGGCCATGAAGCCCAAAAGCTAAGCTATTTTCACTGTGCTATCCAGCCAACCTCTAAAAACACTCACTGGCGCCAAGCACTAAGCTAATATTTTCCATGGTTAGGGTTGAGCTCAACGATGACCCAGCTGGCATTAAGCAAACCTGAGGTTGAATGGGGCAGTGACTGAGATTGGTCAAAGTTGTGAATAGGGTGAAAAAATGGGCTCAGTCATAGAGGATCAAAGGTCTGGCTGGGATGAGGTCAGGCTTCTAGATTTATGTGAGACAGACATGAATATAAATTTCAACTCGGTCGCTTCACAGTTTCATTAGCTAAGTTACTTCATGCCTCTGAGCCTCCATTTCCCTATCTAAAAAATGATGATAATATCTCCCTCATAATTTTACCATATAAATTAGGCATCGTTTATGAAAATCGATACACAATCCTTTGCTCTCCAATAAGCATCCAATAAATGGTAATTTCTATTGTTAGTCCATTAATTGCCTAAGTTATTGGTGTCTTTGTTATTGAGCTTACACGCCTTAGAACTGGACTTGGATAAGGAACTGTATTTTCTATGTTTTGGGTAAATTCTCTTCAATAAAGTCATTCTCTGGACCTCATTCTCTGGATATGACTACTCAAAAGCTAGATGTCAGCAAGGTGTTCTTTTAACCAGGTCATTATTTTGAAGGCAAGAGAGCAGGTTGATAGGAAATGCTCCTAAAGACAGTCAGTTGAGAAAAAAAGCAAACTGTCACCATACCATGAAGACAGGTTCTTAGGTAAATCCACCACTTAGAATCTTTTTAAAGAAATCATCTCCTAATGGCCTTCTATCAGGTATTCATATGCTATGTGATTACAAATGAATTACTTCTACCTACATATTTCTGTTTTAGTTTAAAAAATAACTTGTTTCTGATTATCCTCCTAAATTTTCTATATTTTAAAGGTGCTTTGGTATTTTTATTTCTTAAATTTTATTTTTCTTTTGAAGACTGCCTGGATAGAAAACGTAATTTTGTCCTTGATTCTGTATATGTACTTACACTGATCATAATCAAGAACTGAGGGATCTATTTATTTAACACTTATTTATTAAGCATGTATAGTATATGTGTGTGTGTGTGTGTGTGTGTGTGTGTGTGTGTGTGTGTGTGTGTATGTATTTATATATATGCCAGATAGGGGACCCTGGGCTGGGATACAGGTAGACAAGACATAGACCCTACCCTCTGAAAGCATACGTTCCAGTGGAGCCTGTTTATAAGTCTCTAGATCCATTATATATTAACCTTTCTAAACACCCAATAGGTAGACATAGGGATGTCTTGTAATCCTATTTAAAATTATTCTAACCATATTACAATTATCATGAATTAGGTACAACAAAATTACAGTTAATTCGTTTTTCTAGTATCTAACTATGCATAAAGCACTTGGGCAACACACCAATTATGAAATGTAAACCTTACCTATAACTACTATGCATTCTAATTGGACATAACAAACATAAACACAGAGGTAAACAATATCACAGTCAAATAATAATTTAAACAATGCTAAGAAAATATGTCATGGGGGTTGGCACCTCTGGAAGCTCATTACCTAGAGACTTTCTGTGAATTCACAGAGTGAATTAGGAGCAGACAAGGCAATTTTTGTTTCTGCTGCTTTTTCCTTCCACTGTAAGAGCAGAAAAAAAATCTTAGGGAATAAAGCCATCCCTTCTCCTTTGTAAAAACCTGTGATGACCTCTCTTCCAATCAGGAAAGAGTTTCCCTTGGCAACCATATCACTTATCATCCTTCGCAACACAGCTCTGCAAATAAAAGTTATTTTGAAGAGAGCAACTAAAGATTACTCTCTAACAAAGTATTTGTTTTATCTCACTCCAAATTATATGGTGGCATGGGCTCTTATTTAGAAGAAATATATTTCTTATCCATTATAAACATTTTGAGAAATGGTTTGAATAATTTAAAAACATATTTACATAAGAATTAGTGATGCCCTTTAATATGGTAACTTTTATCAAAGACTTGATTTTTTATCTAAAAATCAAAGACTTCTGTCTTTTATTTTTAATCCTTTGGTTTAGATTCATCAAATATAACCTCATTCTGGCTTTAGACATAATTGAGGACAAATGAAATCACGTAGAATAGCATGGCCTCATAAGTCATAGTTAAATACATATAATTAAAATGGATCTAAACAGTAGGCAAAACAATTTGAAAAGAGGACAATAAAATATTTTATCTAAATCCAAGTAACCCATTTAGGCAGAAACATGGTGAGACCAATATTATCATCTGTATAGTCTTGAATCTGGTCTAATTTATATTTTAAAATATCAATTGCAACATACAGAATTGCTTTAATGACTTTTAAGAACACAGTGTTTTACTTTTAACATCACATGCTACTTATTCCATACCAATGGGATGCAGAATTATATTTAACAACCACTACCTTGGCTGTTTTGTAGGACTCATCTATGAAAAAAAAACACTGCATCAGCTAGCTTTTGCTGAAGATATCTTGCTGGATGAGTTGCTCTAGGCCTACCTGAAATGCTGCTGGGTTTGCCTTCTTTTCCCAGTGAATGGAAGGAATGGTCCTAGTAGATATTTTAAGAAAGTGTGAACAATTCCTTTCATTTCTGTAGTTCCTTTACTTTCCACTCACTCAGAGCTGCACCATGACAAATGTGCCCCTTGCTTCTTGAAGAGGTGAATATGCAAGAGTTATTACATGGAGTGAAAATCTGAAAAAATATTTCTGCTCAACACTGGAGTGTTTGAGGAGTTGCAAAATGAATGGAATTTTATGCATCTCATTATATGACTTTGCTTGCAATTAAAACAAAGCTGAGATGTCATGTCTCCCTGTGGTGAGAACTTCCTTCCTTTTCAGAGAGGCTCACTGTGGGGCAGACAAGGCCTTGGGATTCCCTAAGTGACTGCATTTCTTTATTAATTCATGACAAATCATTCAGCAACTCACAATCTCAATTTCTTAAAATAGTAACTTTTTTTTTTCTGCACTACAATGTCATTATTAAATCTAACACCTTTCTCAGCTGATTACAATGTCAGATTGCTTTTACCATCCCTTTCACCTGAAAAAGAAGGTGGTATTGGAAACGAATTATTTATGCAAATTAGAAGCTGTCACTACTCTTACTGCTATAACAGAGACTTCTGTGGAACTTTAGGGGCAGTAGATCAAGAAATGGAGACCCACTGCATCTTTACTTGTGGCAGTTGGGACATGTCTGGAAAGTAGAGAGCTGCAGGCCTCTTGCTGACATGTTATGATTCCTGAGAGAATTACTTTGGACCTTTTTGCCAACTCCATTTCACCAGGTAACAATAGGCTCTATTTGTATTTCATGTTTCCAGTATTTCTTTCATCAGTTTTACCTTTGGGTTCCCATGAGAGTTTTCGTTTATTCATTAAATCAGCAAATATTATTGAGCTCCTGCTATGTGTCAGATACAGAGCAAAGAGCTGAGGATATCATGGTAACCAAAGTAAATATATCCAATCCACAAAAACCTTAGATTTAATGAAAGTAAGCAATAGATATCAAACTTTATGTAAAATTATAACTGTGATTCATGCTTATAATAGAGGCTTAAAATGGTGCTTTAGAAGTATTTGGTTAATGGATAAATAGATCAATGCAACAGAATAGAGAACACAGAAATAGACACACATACATACAGTCAACTGATCTTTGACAAAGGAGCAAAGGAAATTCAGTAGAGAAAAGATAATCTTTTCAACAAATGGTGCTGGAACAACTGGACATCCACAAGCAAAAAAAAAAAAAAAAAAAATCTAGAAGCAGACCTCATACCCTTCACAAAAATTAACTCTGTGATGTTTAATTTTATGTGTCAACTTTACCGAGGTAAGGGATGCCCAGATAGGTGAGAAAACATTATTTCTGAATGTGTCTGTGAGGGTATTCCAGAAGAGTTTAAGTTGATAGACTGAGTAGAGAAGATTGCCCTCACCAATGTAGACAGGTATCGTCCAACCCTTTGATAGCCCAAATAGAACAAAAAAGCAGAGCAAGAGTGAATTTGCTCTATCTCTGTTTAAGCTGAGACATCCATTTTCTCCTGCCTTCAGACATTGGCACTCCTTGCTCCCAGGCCTCCAGACTTATACTGGGATTTACATTATTGCCACACTGCCTCCCTGCCCAATTCTCAGACATTTGGATTCTGAATGAATTATGCCACTGGCTTTCCTTATTCTCCAGCTTGTAGATAGGAGCTTGTGGAACTTGCCAGCCTCCATAATCATGTGAGCCAATGCCTATAATAAAGCCCCTCATATATCTGTATCTACATCTGTAACTATATATAAATTTAATCTATATCCACCTATCTCCTATCAGTTCTGTTTCTCTGCAGAAACCTAATTAATACAAAGTATATCATAAACTTCAGTGTAAACTATAAAACTACAAAACTCCTAGAACCTAACAATGGAGAGAATCTAAGTGACCTCTGGCATAGCAATAATTTTCTAGTTAACAATAACAAAGCCATGATTCATAAAAGAAATAATTTATAAGTTGGATGTCATTATAAGTAAAAAGTTATGTTATTTTAAGACATAGTGAAAGAATAAGAAGAAAAACACAGAGTGGGAGAAAATATTTTGCAAAAGACACATCTCATAGGGGACTCCTATTATACAAAATATAACCTGACAAAAACAAGCAATGGGGAAAAGATTCCATGCTTAATAAATGATGTTGGGAAAACTGGCTAGCCATGTGCAGAAAGCAGAAACTGGACCCCTTCCTGACATCTTACACTAAAATTAACTCCAGCTGCATTAAGGACTTAAACATAAGACCTAACACCATGGAAACCCTAGAAGAAAACCTAGGCAAAACCATTCAGGACATAGGCATAGGCAAGGACTTCTTGACTAAAATACCCAAAGCACTGGCAACAAGAGCCAAAATAGACAAATGGGACCTAATCAAACTCCAGAGATTCTGCACAGCAAACAAAACGATCATTAAAGTGAACCAGCAACCAACAGAATGGGAAAAATTTTTTGTAATCTACCTATCTGACAAAGGACTTACATCCAAAATCTACAAAGAACCAAAACAGATTTACAAGAAATAGCAAACCCATTCAAAAGTGGGCAAAGGATATGAACAGACACTTTTCAAAAGAAGACATATATGAGGCCAACAAACATATGAAAAAATGCTCATCATCACTGGTCATTAGAGAAATGCAAATCAAAACTACATCGAGATACCATCTCACACCAGTTATAATGGCAATCATAAAAAATCTGGAGACAACAGATGCTGGAGAGGATGTGGAGAAACAGGAACACTTTTACACTGTTGGTAGGAGTGTAAATTAGATCAACCATTGTGGAAGACAGTGTGGCGATTCCTCAAGGACCTAGAAATAGAAATTCCATTTGACCCAGCAATCCCATTACTGGGTATATATCCAAAGGATTATAAATTGTTCTATTATAAGGACACATGCACATGTATATTCACTGCAGCACTGTTTACAATAGCAAAGACTTGGAACCAACCCAAATGCCCATCAATGATAGACTGGACAGGGAACATGTGGCACATATGCACCATGGAATACTATGCAGCCATATAAAAGGATGAGTTCAAGTCCTTTTTAGGGACATGGATGAACCTGGAGACCATCATTCTCAGCAAACTAACACAGGAACAGAAAATCAGACACCACATGTTCTCACTCATAGCTGGGTGTTGAACAATGGGAACACATGGACACAGGGAGGGGAGCATCACACACTGAGGTCTGGTGGGGGGAGACTAGGGGAGGGACAGTGGGGGATAGACAGTTGGGGAGGGATAACATGGAGAGAAATGCCAGATGCAGGTGATGGGGATGGAGGCAGCAAACCACATTGCCATGTATGTACCTATGCAACAATCCTGAATGTTCTTTACATGTACCCCAGAACTAAAATGCAATTTTGTATATATATATGGCAACAATAAGAAAATGAATTGCCCAATTAAAAAATGGGCAAAAGACCTGAGCAGAAACCTCATCAAAGAAAATATGTACGTGGCAATAAGCACATGAAAAGATGCTTAACGTTATATGTCATTAGAAAATTAAAAATTAGAACACCTGTAAGGTACCGCTACACACCTATTAGACTGACCAAAATCTAAATGCTGAAAACAACAAATGCCAGCAGGGATGTAGAGCAACAGAAATTCTCATTTCCTACTGATGGGAATACAAAATGGTATAGCCACTTTGGAAGACAGTTCAGCAGTTTCTTACAAAATTAAACACATTCTTACAATACAACCCAGTAGTTGCAGTCTCAGGTATTGATCTAAATGATTTGAAAACTTATGTCTACACAGAAATGTGCACTTGAATATTAACAGGTGCTTTCTACATAACTGCAAAAACTTAGAAGCAACCAAAATGTTATTCAGCAGGTAAACAGATGAATCAGCCATGGTATATTCAGACTGTGAATTAGTATTCAACTCTAAAAATAAATGAGCTTTCAGGTCATGAAGAAAACTGAAGAAACCTTAACTGCATATTACTAAGTGAAAGAAGCCAATCTGAAAAGACTATGTAGTGTATGTATCCAACTATGTGCCATTCTAGAGAAGGTAAAACCATGGAGAAGCTAAAAAGGTAAGTTTTTGCCAAGAGTTAGAGTGGAAGAAAGAATGAATGGAGAAATACAGAGTATTTTTAGGGCAGTAAAATGGTTCTGTTTGATAGTATAATGGTAGATACATGTCATTATATATTTATCAAAACTCAAAATGTTCAGCAAAAAGAGTACAACCTAGCATAAACTATGAACTTCGGATGATAATGGTGTGTCAATGTAAGTGTATCGACTGTAGCAAATGTATCACTCTAATACAGAATGTTGAAAGTCAGGGAAGCTGTGGTGGTGGGCAAGGGGTATATAAGAACTCTGTATTTCTGCTCAATTTTTCCACGAACCCAAGACTGCTCTAAGAAAAATTATATTAAGAAATGTTTTTGTTATTAAAAAGAGGTATGCACAATAGTATAGGTGTGTATAATTAGGAAAACCTCTTTCAGAATTGTGGGACAGGGACCTCTGAAAACTCTCTTCTTCATAAAGCAGCAAAAATACTGGTGAATATTATTAAACTCAACTTTGTCATAACTGAGAAGATTAACCAAAGGCATATGACAATCTGAACAATGCTTATTCAAGAAAAATTATTGTCTCTCAGTAAAAACAGCAAATTTTGTTGTTTTTTAACTTGCCTAATTCTCATTCTCTTTTTCCCAGCTCTGTAGTTGCCTTGAAAATCTATAGTATTAATAGAAGGCTTGTAACTATGGTAGCTATGAAACTCAGCAGCCTAGAAGCCGTAGGAACAGTAAAGACATGTTTGGAGCTCTCAAAATTTTCATCTCCCATGAATTACCACTACTTTACCTGCTTAGAAACTCCATTAAAAGTTGCATACCCAGGAACTGCCTTTATTTGACCTGATTCGGAACTTACTCTGTTTGAATCACCTTATTCTAGAGCATGCCTCAAGAACAATCAGTGGCAATTATTTAACATTGTGTCTGCCTGAGGCTATAACACAAGTTTGCAAAACAAAAGGTTTACCAAAAAACTTAAAAAATAAACCTGTGGAATAATGTATTAATTAGACTCTTTAAAGGCTGGGAATATACAAAAAGAATGTACACATACAGATATTACAAGTGTCCAGAAAAGACCTGAGAAAACTCTAATTTCTCATCTCTGGCTGATTCTCAGGCTCCAAGCAGGCAGAGGTTTAAGATGAAGATGGAATTACAAAGTACCTACTGAAGGGTTGAAGGTGTGCCATAACACACAGAGTCTGTTGGCAAGGGCTGGGAGACTTATTGGCTCAAGAAATGTTAGAAGATATTTGTCTAGTTATTAACTAAGCACTAAGTTAAACAAGCAAAAATGCCTGATAAAATCCTGCCTTATCAAAAAAATAAAATAAATAAAAAACAAAAATAAATGTAAATGGCCTAAATACTGTAATCAAAAGACAGAATGACAGAATGGATTTTTTTTTAAATCCAACTCTATGCTGTCTACTTTATACTTTATATTCCATGACAAAAATACCTTGAAAACAAGAGGATGGAAAAAGATATGTCATGTAAACAGCAATCAAAGAGAGGTTGGTGACTATACTAATATCGAACAAAATAGACTTTAAGACAAATTATTACTAGAAACAAAGAAGAACATTTTGCAATAATAAACATGTCAATCTATGTATTAGTTTGTTTACATGCTGCTAATAAGGACATACCTGAGACTGGGTAATTTATATTGAAAAAGAGGTTTAATGAACTCATCATTCCACATGGCTGGAGAGGCCTCACAATCATGGAGGAAAACAAAGGAAGACCAAAAGCTTGTTGTACATGGCAGCAGGCAAGAGAGAGTGTGCAGAGAAACTGCCCTTTATAAGACCATCAGACCCCATGAGACTTTTTCACTATCACTAGAACAGTACAGGAAAAACCCACTCCCATGATTCAATTACCTCCTACCAGGTCCCTCCCAGGACACATCAGGATTATGGAAACTATAATTCAAGATGATATTTTGCTGGGGACACAGCCAAACTGTACCACTGTATAAGGAAGACATAATAATTGTAAATACATGTGAATCTAACAGCAAAGACCTCAGATACAAGAAACTAGAAATGACAGAAATAAAAGTAGCAATAGATGATTCAATAATAACAGTTACAGACTCCAATTTCCCATTCTCAGTAATAGGTAGAATAATGAGGCAGAAAATAAATGAGGAAATCGAAGACTTGAACAGCTGTATTAAAAAATTAGACTAAAAACATCTAAAACAATCCACTCAACAACAGTAAAACACACATTTTCCTCAAGTGCACACAAAACATTCTTTGGGATAGACTAGATGTTAGGCCATGAAATAAACTTTAATAAATTTGAAAGGATTAATTTATACAATGTTCTCTGACTACAAAGGATTAAAATTAGAAATTATTAACAAAAGGAAATTGGGAAGATACACAAATATGTGAAATCAAACATATTACTAAATAAGCAATGGATCAAATAAAAAATCATAGGGAAATCAGAATGCACTTTGAGATGAATGAAAATGAATCCACATATATCAGCGTCGTACGAGATGCTGCCAAAGCAGTGTTTAGAGGGAAATTTATAGCCGCAAGTGTCTGTGCTAAAAAAGAAGAAAGCTTTCAAGTTAATGACCTAAATTTTTACTCTAATTCTCTAGAGAAAAAACATCAAATTAAACCTAAGTAAGTTGAAGAAAAGACATATTAAATATTAGAGTAAAAATAAACAAAATAGAGAATAAAAATAATAGAGTAACATAGATGAAACACATAGGTTTTTTTCTTTAAAAAGATCAACACAATTGATGAAACTTTAGCTAGACTGACAAAAAAGGTAGAAGGCTGAAATTACTAAAATTAAGAATGAAAATAGGAGGGTTTCTTCTAATGATCTTACAGAAAGAACAAAGTATAAGGAAATACTGCCAACAATTGCCTGCCGACAAATCAGATAATATGGATATCCACATACAAAAGACATAGGTAAACAGAAACACACAAACTACCAACAGTGGATGAGAAATATAAACACAAGTAAATCTACAATAAGTAAACAAGTTAAACTAGAAGTCAGAAACTTCCCGTGAAAAATAGATCAGCCCAGATATTATATTAGTGCAAAGATAATTGTGGTTTTTGCCATGACTTTTAATAGCAAAACCCAAGTACTTTTGCACCAACCTAATAGCTTCACTGGTAAATTCTAGCAGAGGTTTAAATAAGAATTAACATCAATACTTCACCAACTCTTCCAAAAATTAGAAGAGACACTCCTGACTCATTCTCTGAAACCAGTATTACCCTGATTCCAAAACCAAAGTCAGCACAAGTAAGAAAAAACAGACTATAACCCCTGATGAACGTAAGGTGATACATGCTACGGCATGGATGAAACTTAACAACATCGTGCTAAGTGAAAGAAGCCAGTCACCAAAGGCCTTATGTCGTATAGCTCCTTTTACCTTAAATGTTAAGAATAGGCAAATCCATGGAGACGAAACTATATTAATGGTTGCTATGGACTGAAGACAGGGGAAAACAAGGAGCGATTGCTAATGAGTAGGGTGTTTCTTGGGATTAATGAAAATACTCCAAAGTTAGATAGTATTGATGGCTGCACAACTCTGTGTATTTACTAAATACTGAATTGTATGTTTTAAAAAGATGCATTTTCTGATCTGTGAATTACACTTCAATAAGACTGTTAGATACTTTAGAGTGTATATAATCAAGATATCTGACTAGAATCAGTAACGACCCTGATTGACCTGAAATTTAGGTGTTTCCTAAGACTTTTAGCAGTAAAACTGGGAAGATCCCAGGCAAACAGGATGGACTGGTGACTCTGACCTAAGAGAGGAACACTTTAATTTAGCTTTCCAGGACAGGAAAGATATTAGTAGATGAAACTGGGGAGAGAATTGCGTATACCAAGGCCTTGTGGGAAGAGAGAGAAGTAGTTTAAGGGACCGAAAGAAGAAATAATGACTGAGGACTGGGTAAGCTTAGGCTGGAGGAAAGCAGTAGGGTTCAGACTCTTACAGGGGATAGTGAAGACCCTAAGAGTTTATATATCTGCCTCCTCAACTGTAAGACGGTCTCCATGGGAACGTAGATGGGGGTCCTCTTTGGTGTCTGGAATAGTGCCTGGCCCCAGGGAGACACACAGTCGATGCCTGGGGACTCTGCAGTAAGTCCAATATCAGGGTTTCTGGCCTGTGGCTCATAATGTGCAAATAAGCGTTCTGCTATTTCCAGCTTCCCAGCTCTGTTTTTTTTTTTTTTTCTTCTTTTTTTCTGCTTTGCCTGTTACCTGTCAGCTGCAATGACTAGACTCTACTTCACAGAGCTGAGAGAGCCCAGACGGGTGCTACTCAAAAGTGAGGATGCCAAAGGGATGACTGTGCTCTCAAAGGAGGAAAGTGACAACCAGAGCTAAGAGTTTTTGGCTTCTAATTAAGTAGCTTATGCCTGAGACTGGCAACAGCTTATCTGTTCCCCGCACCTCCCTTCCATTAACATATGCTTGCCTTGCCTGCCTTTTCCTGCCTGTCAGGATGGCAACACCTTGTGTTGTCAGGAGGCCAAAAGCAGCTCCTTGGTAGCAAGTTGAGAAGATCCATATGTCAGTGGAAACATAAGAGAGACAGACAGGGAAAAGACCAGAAAGACAGAAAGGAGCAGAGGCAGGTAAAACTGAAATTAGGGGAAAGAGGGAGAGGGAAGGGGAGAGAATGCAAGAAATTCTAAGGTGTGCAAAGCACAAAGTGAAAGAGGCCAATGGAAAGAAACAATGAAGAGTGAAAAAAGCCACAAAAACACTCAGGAAAGATGCGATGTACAAAGAAAATAGCTGTCCTTCCAGTTAGAAGAATGTCTCAAATCTTTGCCCCTGCTGAGCTCCTAATAACAGGCAGCCCAATCACTAAAATGTTCATGAGTTCACCAGGCTGTCTTGGAAATTGCTGATGAGACCTACATCAGAGCAACCAAACAAAAATCACACGCTTCCCCCTTAAAACAGTGCCTTCAATGCCGCTTTCTTCCTCTCTGTCCAATTATCCTATTTGCACTCAAAAGGAACGTTGTGCTTGGAGGCGTACTAGAAAATATTTATTTAGAATACTGTTTACCACATTGTGCCAAGGTGACAAGGATAGGTAATAAATGGGGGACACTTTGTTTAGAAAAAGAAAAAAGAAAATTTAAGCGTTAGCATCAAAGGCAGTATTTCTATTTCCAAATAGAAGAAAATAACCTTATAATGAGAAGTCATAGAGAGAACTGAAGATCCTGCTGTTACTACATATCCATCTTCAAAACTCTATTGTTTTAGTTGAAAGAGAGAGTGCAGGAGATGGAGGGAGTCAGTAAATTAGAAGAAAGGAGAAAAGTATAAATAAGTTATGCTCCCTTAAAGGCACATAAGCGAGATGAAATTCATATTTTAAAAGGGGATCTTTCTGCTGTTATTAAAAGTTAAAGAACTTTGCAAAGCAGCTGAAATACTTTGTACCGTTTATTCTTTTAGCTTACTTTCTCCATTTCAATTTGTAGCATGAGACAAGAGGAGGGGAGGGGTCAGTTTTCCTTTGATTTTTGCTTGTCTTATTAAGTTCATTGTATTTGTTTTCTACTCTTGTGCATTTTCATCTACACTAACACATTCTCTTTAGGAAGAGATCACATTTTCTTAATTTTATTGCAAAATCTAGACACAAATGTACCATAATTCCTTTAAGAAGGACTAAAAGCATCAGGCCGTTTGGTTTCACCCCACTGTTCATTGAGATTCTGCTCTGCCTTATGCACTCTACTAGGGACTTTTGCGCCATGTCATTTACAGGGTTCTTAAGTGTGGAAGGACACAGGGCCTTTTGTCATTCAGGTTCTCTTTTTTTTTTCTATCATGGACTTCTGTTGAAGAAGATGAATTACTTCCCAGCCCTGGCACTCACGTGCTCCCCTCTCCTAACCTTTTCTGAAAGGACCTTAAAAGCAGACACTATTAAGAGCAGTAATTTGGCCAGGTGTGGTGGCTCACCTGGCCAACATGGTGAAACCCCCGTCTCTACTGAAAATACAAAAATTAACTGGGTATGGTGGTGCATGCCTCCAGCTACTCCGGAGGCTGAGGTTAAGAGAATTGCTTGAACCAGGGAGGCAGAGGTTGCAGTGAGTCGAGATCATGCCACTGCACTCCAGCTGGCAACAGAATGAGACTGTCCCAAAAAAAAGGAAGAAAGAAAAAAAAAAAACAGCAGTAATTTTCAGTTTGGTCCTCAAAATGGCAGCATTAGCAACTCCTAGGAACTTGTTAGCAACTCAGATTTTCAGGCCTCATCTTAGACTCATTGACTCAAAACTGGGGGTAGGGTCAGCAGTCTGAGATTCTTCCTCATGCTGAAGTCTGAAACAACGGCTCTGCAGGATAAATGGTAAACTATCAAATCAAAATTTTAACAATATTTTCTTCTTTTTTTTTTTTTTTTTTTTGAGATGGAGTTTAGCTCTTGTTACCCAGGCTGGCGTGCAATGGCATGACCTCGGCTCACCGCAACCTCCGCCTCCTGGGTTCAAGCAATTCTCCTGCCTCAGCCTCCCGAGTAGCTGGGACTACAGGCATGTGCCACCATGCCCAGCTAATTTTTGTATTTTTAGTAGAGACGGGGTTTCACCATGTTGACCAGGATGGTCTCGATCTCTCGACCTCGTGATCCACCCACCTCGGCCTCCCAAAGTGCTGGGATTACAGGCAGGAGCCACCGCGCCCGGCCAACATTTTATTCTTAATATAGAAGTTAAATTTAAAATATCCCAATAAGTTCAGAAAGTGGGTGCAAAGGGAGAAGCGACATAAAGAATGAAATGGGGTGGCTTTATTTAGGCTTACCAATTTTTATATAGTTCAATAACGAACCCATGAGAAAAATCCAGAGAAACCAACCCATTTGATATATTTTTGGGAAAGAGCTTGACCTATTTGGGAACTATGACCCTCTCCAGCAGGGATGACTAGAAGACAGATATATTAACTTCATGATTTATAAAATTTCACAACTGTCATTTGCTTAATATTAATTAGTGCAACCTTCTCTCTTTTCGAAGTCTTCCAAAGCCTCATGACTTTTGTCCCCTCAATTAAGAGGCAGAATCTGTCCTTGCAGCACCTTGACCTTTGATAGAATGCTAGATCCTGAGGTTCGCACTGCATGCCATGACTACACTACAGAAAATTGTTGTCAATTTAAAATAGATGTATTACATTATGCATTACTCAGAATTTAACTGAGGTTATTTTATGAAAAAACACTATATTTTATTTGTATGATGTAACTTGATATGATTTTCCAGATCAGCAATGAGAGCAGATATTATGGTCTCTCATAACTGGACGGAAAAAAGAAATAGAAGGGGAGGAAAGTAATAAATGTGGCCCAGCAACACAGAATGTTACTTATGCTTAGGATGTTAACATCTCTTTTTATGTGCCTACTTTCTGATGTGCTGTTATTTCTACTTCCTAGTCCTTTGCTACTGAAGAAGAATCAAGCATACACTAATAGTAAGAAGGTGCTGGAAGGCTTCCTAGGCTTCCTCAGGGGTATCGCACTGCCCAACCAGTCCTCTCTTTGCAGACGAGCCTTGCAGACCAAGAACTCGTGACACTCGAGGGGCTAGGGCTAGGGAAAGAGGCTGCATCTAAGCTATGATCACTTTGCTTCAGGGTCACACAGCAGGAAGAGGGCTGACAGCAAGTTTTATTCTCTCTGTCTCCTCTATTCCCACAAGCAGTGACTCTTGCTTACAGATTTTGCCTCACCCATTATGGCCTGGGAGCTGTCGGAGGTAGTTAGTTAGTTATAAATTAAATCTCAGTGGTGGTATACCTGTGAATTGAATTTTTGGGGGGAATGGTAATGCATTTGGACATCCCAATGGAGTGAAAGTGTTTCTTTGCTAATCAATGTATTGCCTGTCTCTACATTTCCCTGGGGCTTCCCCTTCATATTTCTTTCCCATAGCTTCCCATACCCTATTAATGTATAAGACTCTTAGAAAAGATGGGTAAGGAAATGGTGTTAGCACAGGTGTGACAGACTGGGTGTTCTGGGAAGCAGGGATCAGCACACAGAACTTTAATTAGGGAGGACACTTGGGACCAACACCTGTGGAAGGCAGGCAAGGAGGCAGGAGGGAATGGAAGGGAAAATTGAGCTGGGATGCAGTCCCAGTGACTTTCTCAGTTGTGATCCCATCCATAGCTCTGGTATCTGGAAGGCCCTTGAAAATTGTACCTCAATGGAACAAAGGGGAGGTGGAGTTAGATGTTAATCAACCAGTCCGTGGGTTTGGTGGTCTAGAAGGAAATGTCACCTTAGACAAGGAGTTTTTCTTTCTTTCTGTTTTTTTTTTTTTTTTTTTTTTTTTTTTTT